>LBNU01013590.1:0-19070 GCA_014162995.1 Artemisia annua
CTTATTATGTTTACCTTTTATCTTTCATGTTAAGTAAGTTTATGATGTAATATTACATTGTGTGGAAGTCCAAGGGCCAAGTATGTAATATTGCAAGAATGATCTAGAAACCCTTGGACTCCCCTATATAAACAATATGTAAGCCTTGCTTAAGGCTTGTTGGTTCTCAAGTAATACAAAGTTTATTATATCAAAATATCTTAGAGTTCCTTCCATCTTCTTCTTCTTCTTCTTCTTCTTCTTTGTTGTTTAGATTTCATGGTTGTTTATGTTATGAATATGGTGACCTAACAATATTAGTATTTGTATGAGTCAAATGCTTGTATCGAGTCATAATGAATTTTTGCAGGAATTCCAGGAAGTAAGCTCTAGTTTTTCCAGAATTTTTCCGGAAACTTAACATGAGAATTCTGTCAGATCATTTCTGACGGCGTCAGGTATTACAACCTGATGGCGTCAGGCAATAATTTTCTGCAATTTTTTGAAAGTTTTGTTTTTCTTCCAGAAATAAAAAGTTTTTGTTAATTCTCTAACTTATAATCTCCAGGAATTCTGCAAAAATATTCATTCCACAAGCATTATATCCTATTATAGATTATACCGCCGATTTTATGCGAGGTTGGCCTTTATCTTTTTTTCAGGTTAACAGGTTATTTTGGACAAGAAGATGATTTATATTTCGGAAGGGAAGCTTTGAGCGTTCATCTTTCTTGGAAGAAGATCTAACCATGTTACCTCACTATCCACATCAAACGAATCAGGGGAGTATTTGATTTCATTCTTTCATTTTATTTACTTTTACATCTTCTATTTGAACATTGAGGACAATGTTCGGTTTAAGTGTAAGGGGGTAAATGAAGGCACCCTAGAGAATACAATTGCGCTTGATTTTTGTTTGTTAGATAGTAAATTTGTAATAAAACCGAGAGAAATATTTGTTAGGATTATTTTAGCGCCAATTTAAATTTTTTTACAACATTTAGAAGTGAGACTTTGGTCTTAATGAGCGTCTCATGGATAGGAAATTATATGACTAGCACAAAACCGTACAACTAAAAAATTTTCCACCCCAAATATATGAGGTTCACCCCTAGAATTGGTAGGAAACGCATCCATCTTTGATGCTATGATGTGTGTACCGGTAGCGCTTAGATTCTAGAACTTGCGTTAGGACCATCTCAAATCCACAAGTGAGACTACATTCGTGTAGTTTGATCTACTACATGATAAGAGGCATTAGGATTAACCCTTTGTTTTTACACCCGTGTTTTTGTTATAATTACATTGGCTACATTGGTCAAGTAATTCTCCCACACCCTTTGCGATGTACCCATTTTTGGTACACGATACCCCTAGTACACCCCTCTGAGCCTATCTTTTCCACTAGGCCAAAAATGACCTTTCGTCACACATGGTCATTTTTGAACGGTCACACGATGACATTTTTACGTGACTAAATGTACCAGCCTTAAACAAACAGCCACACTTGATCCGACTTGTGTGACCATTTCGTAAAATATTTGTCACGCATTTGTTTATATATGTGACTAGAGGGTAACTGGTAAATATTTTTCGATCATTTAGTCACTTTTAATTTGCGACGTGTGACCGATACAAATTAGCTTTAAGCATTAGTCACACTACAGATATACATATGTGACAAATATATGTCACACAATTGAAGAGTGTGACCAAAATAGATATATAGTCACATGAAGTAATTGTGTATGTGGCTAAATTATATAGTCAAGTTTGTCACACACTATTTAAACGTGACTAAGTCGTATAGTTAAATTTGTCACACATTATTTATAAGTGACTACTAAATTTTTACCAAAAAATCAAATTGCCCTCTCAACTTTTCACAAACCCCGCCTAAATTTTCCTAAATTTTCCCCAAAAATCAAATAGACCCACCACCCATCTTTATCTTCTTCTCAGATCTATAAGCCAAAAAAATAAAACTAAACCTCCCCTCCTCACAGATCTATCAACCCTAAATCTCTTCCACTTTTTGTTAAAATTACCTACACTCAACAAACCGACATAGAAGAATCAACAAGAATCAACCCTAAATCTTTTCGAGATATCATCCTCTTTCTCTCTTCTCTGCCTCCAACCACAAATCCCATTTGTTTAAGCTTATTTGTGGGCTTATTTTTTTTAGACATATGGGTTATTATATTATAAGGTTCTTATGATATAAGTCTCAAAATAATCTGGAAAGCCGAAATTATATAAGCTCATAGGCCCACAAATAAGCTTAAACAAAATATATGTGATTATGAGTGTTGTTTTTATGTTTGAATATGAATATGTTTTGTGTGTAGATTGTTGTTGGAAGAACCGGGACTGAAATGTTGACTAATGAAGCTGGTGAAGTTACTAGGTTGCTGTTACTCTAAATGCTTTTTTTTCCTTTAAATTTTAACTTTATACATATTGATTTTGACTTTTGAGTGAAAGATTAGTAGTTTTTGGAATGATGATTTAAGTGGGTGAAAAGCTTTTTATTATTTATATATGCAAGGGGGTATTTGGGATTGCTTATATATTTACTTATTTAGCAGAAGTCACCTGATTGTGCTTATCTGCTTATGGTGAGGTAAAATAAGCAGATAACTGCTTATTCTATTCATCTATTGTATTTAGAGTGTTACAACTTTTCTTTAAAATAGACATATCCAAACACAAGTTCTAAAGTACTTATTTATAAGAAGAAAATATAAGCAATCCCAAACACCCTCTAATATATAAACTTTTATGTTAGGAATATGATATCTCTTTATGCTTGTGGATAATATATTTGGATTTAAGCTTACCACTGGCTGTACAAATGGCAGTCATTTGCAAGGAATGTTCAATCGGACGATTAGGCTTCTGGAGTCTGGATTGAAGCCAGTGTAATCTCGCTATTTTTTTTCTTTCTCTGTTTCACATTTTAGTATGAAAAATGAACTTTGTAGAGTATGTAAATGTTTCTGTTTAACCTTTTTGTAGTTATGTTTTTGATGGGGCACCTCCTGATTTGAAGAAACAAGAGCTTGCCAAACGGTAATTGAACTCTTGCACTTTCATTTGATTTTAATAAATAATGTTAAATAGTGTTGTAAGGTTTACATGGATATAAATTTTGATACAGTTACTCAAGAAGAGAAGATGCGACAGCTGGCTTAAATGAGGCAATACAGGTAAACTAGCTTTTTTTGAGCATTGTGTTTGACTATAGCTTTCACTTTATTTTCTAACTTCAATATTGCTTTTGCTGTTATTGTAGTCTGGCAATAAGGATGATATTGAGAAATTTAGTAAACGTATTGTGCAGGTTTGCCGCCGAGATACATAGACTTTGTGCGAGCAATTACGCCTGGGTTACCTTTGTTTCTCTACAACTGTACCATTCACCATCTACATGGTATTTTTGAGGTGCAAATGTCTTCCTTGACATGATTTATAGTTTTTCATATTAATAGTTTGTCAGCATTTAAAAGAACCTTTATGCACTTTGAATTCAGAAAGTAATGGTCTGACTTCAGATGTAAAATTGCTCTTTCTTCCCTTTTCCAGAATGTTGGCTCTCATTATGTTTTGTTGTGCAGGGAAATTATGCAGTCTCCAGAGGTGTGAAGGGTATTGAGGCCGTCGAAGCAAATGCAAAATTATTCAAGGCTCGAATAGCGGTATAAACCGGCCTTCCTTTCTAATCCATTGTTCATATATTCCGTTGGTAAAAAGAGGGAACGAGCATATGCATCTTTGTTGACCAGTATGGCTGACTGTATGCCAAAGAAAGCAAGAAGTTCACTAGCCCATGTAGCGACCAACGTAGTTGAGATGCAACTAGGCCTACAAGAAACCATAAATGGACGATGTGAAGTGGCAAATTTATTGAATGGCGGCAGTGGGTTGAAGAATTCTATCACTCATGCTTTGCCTTTATCGGGTAAAAATGATTACCTTCTGTTTTGTGTCTGACTCCTTGTATATCTATGCAGTAGTCTTTTATCTCTACATGCTCTTAAGAGTTCGATATATACATTTTTTAATTGTAGTCCTGTGATTCTGTAACTATAATTTTTGTCTTAATTCGTGAATCTTGTTGCTGCAGCTATGTTCCAAACCCTGTATTGGTGATAATAGACGTCCAACCCAAGGAATTGGGAATACCCACCAAAGCTTACTATGCTATTGAAGAGGTTAAAGAGGTACCCCTCATTTTAGGAGCTTGCTTATGGTGTTTGACCTTCATTTTGTATACATTTTTGTTAATAAATCAATCTAGTGTCATCTGTCATACCCAAAACCCCAAAGCAACCATCTTATCACACATTAATTTGTTTAGTTATGTGGCTTACATTTGGATATTTCGTGCAGAACGCTACTCAGAAAAGCCAGAAGGTCTTTGTTCATGTGCCCTCTGAGATTGCTGCTCACGAAGTGGAAGAAATTGGTAAGATTCAGTTGCGATTTATTTCGTATCCATCTTCAGCTTTACTGGCTGAAAGGACAAAGGAAATGCAGGAATGCAATATAATTTTGGGAACTGATGTTTGTAGTTCTCTTTCTACAGGAGTGGAGCACTTGCTGAGAGACGTGAAGGATACAACCATCAGCACTCTTGCAACAGAGGTTTCTTTTAATCCTTATTTTATATCATTCCATGTCTAGTTGAATGATTGACGCTGAGAACTAAGCTCTTATTTTTCTGAAATCTTTGCTTTCACTTTTATAACCATTGCACCACTTTATCCACAAGTTCTGAACTTGCTATAGTATATGTGCGCGTGTGCTTGAAGTCACCAATTTAGTCAAAAACTTAGGACTGCAACATTTTATTCTTCAAGATCTTCCAAGTCATGTGACAGCTCGTTTGATCTTGTGAACGTCCTTAAATAGGAGATCCGAGATGCACAACTAAGTGTGACAGGATACTGAATGCTATGTGAAGTCTGAACTTAATGGTTGTACATTTATTGTTCTTAAACTGATGCAAGTCACTGTATGCAAATTGATGCTAAATCTTTTCTATCCATTGTCAATGACAATAATTATAGTTTCTCCTTATGAACATTCTGAATATTCTGAACTTGCTATGAACATGACGGAATGATTTTGAGTTTAGAGGCTGACTTGAATATGTTGAGTTTTGGGTCTTTTCCTGTATGTTAATGGCTGCAAACACGCCTCTTTACTTACTGAATTTTGGGTATTTTTGTGTATGTTAATGGCCGAAGACACACCTATTTACTTGTTGAATTTTGTGTCTGTTCGTGTATGTTAATGGCTGCAAACACGCCTCTTTACTTACTGAACTTTGGGTGTTTTCGTGTATGTTAATGGCCGGAAACACGGCTCTTTACTTGCTGAATTTTGTCTTTTCATGTATGTTAATGGCTGCAAACAAGCAATTTTTACTTGCTGAATTTTGAGTGTTTTGTGAATGTTAATGGCTGCAAACATGCAGTATTACTTGCTGAATTTTGGGTGTATTCGTGAATGTTAATGGCTGCAAACACGCAGTTTTACTTGCTGAATTTTTGGTGTTTTCGTGAATGTTAATGGCTGCAAACACACGGTTTTACTTGCTGAATTTTGAGTGTTTTGTGTATGTTAATGGCTGCAAACACACATTTTTACTTGCTAAATTTTGGGTGTTTTCGTGTATGTTAATGGCTGCAATATCCAAGCAACAAGTCTTTCTTATAAGAGAATCTTTAATTACGTATTACATGCATATTTCTAAATGCTATTAAATTTATATTTGCAGGTACAACAGCTGCAAGAAACAAGCCGAGTTAGGAGGTGACACTATTGGCATAACAAACTGCAGGTTTGTCTGTTCAAAGGTGAGGATTGTTATTCAGTCTTTTTAGAAATTTAACAGACTTTAAACTAAAAACGCGTGTTTGGGTGTTCGTCACAGGCGGAAGATGTAATGGGGTCTCTACTATGCTTCAGTCGTTTGTCAAGACCTGTTATACCACTGCAAACTTTTCTTGCATGGCGATGTCAAGACCTGTTATATATCATGGGCTAGAATTTTGCCAAGTAAGGATGTGAAAGCAAATAGTGTACCAGAAATTAGTGAAAGTTAGTACTGCTAGTGAAAGTTAGTACTGCTGGTTCATATAGTTAGTAGTGCTTATAGGATATGTATTAGTGGTTCAGTTATATACATTCCAGTTTTATTGTATTTGAATTCGTTTTGATATATATTGATTTTTTAAATGTGACTAAAAGTTGCATACAGTCACACTTATTAACACGTTTGGTCACTCTTTGCTTAATTCGTTGTGTGACTAAATATTACAAAAGGCCACACAAAAAAAATTCATGTGGCAATTGGATGATCAATAGTCACGCAAAATATACATTTCTTCACCTTAAACATCATATGGTCACACTTATTAACATTTTTGGCCACTTTTTACTTAATTGTGTGTGACTAAATACCAAAAACAAACATGCTTTGTGTGACTAAATATTACAAAAGGCCACACAAACAAAAAATTCATGTGACCATTGGATGAACAATAGTCACACAAAATACACATTTCTTTATTTTTAACAGCATATGGTCACACTTATTAACACTTTTAGCCACTTTTTGCTTAATTATATGTGACTAACTCCAAAAAAACAACACCCGTTGTGTGACTAAATCATCACAAACGTCACATTTATTATATATTCATGTGGCCATAGGACGGAAATAGTCACACAAAATACACATTTACTTGAATAAATCATCTCAAATGTCACATATATTATAGATTTATGTGGCCAAAGGACGAACAATAGTTACTCTCAAAAAACATTCGTGTGACTATAAAGTGTTTACGGTCACACATAATGATTAATTCAACAAAATTTGTGCATAATTCGTCACACATATTCGGGTTTTGGTCACTCATTTTCAACGACAATGGTCACGAACTCAACAAGGTCACCATATGCCACCTACGGTGGCGGGACTTTTGGTGACACACGACGAAAAAAACGTGCGTGACTATATGTATATCGTCACACATTTTGGGCGTCACCGAAAGAACTTTTTTTACCAGTGTTCGTTTCGACCTTTGAGCATCTTACTCAAAGTGAGAATTTGTTACACCCTACTTAAATGTACACCCAAATCGCCTTAGCCTACCTTGTATGCACTCACCTTTAGTGCATTATTGTGACAACATTTGTGTTAAACCCTTTGTTAATTATCTAATCGATTACATGGTTGCTAAGTCGAGTCATATCCTTGTACATATTGTTTTAGGACGATTGGGACTTATGGGTAAAGTACTAGTGTAATGGAGTAATGGGGAAGAACAACATTATTACCCCCATATGTGCTAAATATTTTAAAAGTACTCCAAGTTTTTCGATTATCTTAATTCGAATCATTAGAATAGTAATTGTAAAGTTATGTAAAAATTCAAGTGCAAGGGGAGAACCGAGGCCCCTATGATGTATTATTTTGGATGGTAGGGTAAGAGTGTATGAAAAAAAATCGAAAAATCAAGAAAAATACAAAAAAAATTAGAAGAAAGAAAAGTGGAAAAAACATACGGACTACCATCCCGTTTCCTTTATGTTTGTTTAAGTTTTTGTTATTTTGTTTTTAGCTTAAGATTGAGTCGAGTCTTGGCTTAGCAACATTGTATAGTGCATGTATTTGATCATGATAATTAACTCGTCACCATTAAAATACCCTTATTCCAACCAAACCGTGTTTATCATATCCCTACACCTTACGTTACAACCCTTTGGAAAGCCCTCTTTGATAGTTTATCTTAGGTGCTTACGCCTAGTGGAGGAGTAATTGATCCTCTCCCAAGCCTATGGTAATCTATTTGCTATGACAGGTAGTGAGTGATATTTTCCGTTTTCATTTATGAGATATAATTCTATGACACTTGAGAGATGAGAGTATCCAAACACTATTTGTGAGGTGCTAGTGTATGATTTCCGTGCTTATTATGATTAGGGTCGAATGACTATTTGTTGTAATTACTTTTATATTTGTGTTAAATGACCCCTAACTCATATTTTGATTGGAATAAAAGCTTATTTGCTTGAGGACAAGCAAATCTCAAGTGTAAGGGTATTTGATGAGACGAAAAGTGTACCCGTTTTAAGGGGTCATTTAAGCCCTAATTCGAGTAAATGTGATCAAATATTGCCCTAAATCGTTCCTTTTGTCATTTTAGGTACTTTTGAGAAGAATTCTGGAAAACATGCATATTTGGACGTTTTTGGAGCATAAAAGTGAAGAAAACGACAAAGTCTCAAAAGAAGCTGGAATTCCTACCTGACGGCGTCAGAGTCACAAGGTGACGCCGTCAGCCAACGTTGACAAAGGAGTGAAATCAGATTACACTAGACGCCCTATGAAGAAAACAAGATGTTTACACCTGACGGCGTCAGGTGTTAGAGAAAGTAGGCCGTCAGGTGTTAACTTAAAGAGTGACGGCCCAGAGCAAAATAAAGAGTGACGGCGTCAGAAGTAAATCTAGGCCATCCGAGAACCCTAATGACGGCGAGCTGACGGCGTCAGAACCCATAACCTGACGCCGTCAGAATGTAAAATCTATATATATTTTTCTATTTTTCATTCATTAGTGTGGAACTTTTGGTACAAGTTTGGGAAAAACCCTAAAGACGAATTTGGCTGTATTTTCAAGGGTTTTTCACCCTTGAATCCTTCATGTTCAATTAAAGATAAGTCCTCACTTAAATTAATCAATATGTCTATGTGTTGGTTAATTATATCTTATGCTTGTCTTTCAATTAACATGCTAGGCTAGATTTTTCTTGTGTTTGCTTAGATCTAATGAAACCTAACTATTAATTATTGGTTGATTGGTGTGTTATTACTTTGTTGGGATGAATGTTTCATCAATGTTAGGCTTAAGAAAACTGGCAATACTCCTATATGGTAACATGCTTGAACGTCTTAAGAAACATGTAACTAAGGCATACTAGGTTATTAAGGTAGTATTTAACGCATGAGCCACTGTTTACAATCCCTATGATTATGTGTACGCATAGTTGTAGGAGGAGATAAGAGCTCATAGAATTGGGGAGATATGTATGCCACCCCATGAATTGTTAAGGAATACACCCGTCATCCACGCAAGTAATACATACACCAATTAACCGGTAAAAGATAGTTAGGGAGTAAGGAAATCTAAGTAAACACATTTGTCTCCATATAAGTTTTCACAACCACAATAGTTTAGTTATTTTATATTTAATTGCAATTGTAGTTTTTGGGTTAGTTGAATAGCAACTAATTCCGCCCACTCCTCCAAAACCCGAGATTTTACTTGCTTTCCATAAAATATAAAAATACAAAAATAATTTTCTCACCTTTAGACATTTTAGAGTAGTTTTTCTATCCTAACGAACACTATTCCCTGTGAGAGAACGATCAATCCCCCGTACTTACCACTACACTATACTACACCGACCAGGTACACTGCCTGGTGGGATTGCAAGCTTCTCAAGATCCCTTGAGAGGTAAAACCTGTTGCGTGGTCGCAATCCCACGCTCATCAGTGTTTATTCGTTCTTAAGAGAAACTTGATGATTTAGGAGGTAAATATCAAGTTTAGGGGAGGATTGTTGGGTTTTAGGAACTCTGCTTCTGAATAATGTCAATCTGCTGCTGAGTGAATCTGCTGATGGAAGATGACTCTGCTGCTAGTGTGAAAGAGCTGCTGAAGAGAATTGCAAGACTCTGTTGCTCAGAGTTTATTATAGGAATGAGTCTTGTAATTATAGTAATGATTGTATTAAATATTTTATAGGTTTAGAATATCGTCTGTTTGTGTAAGAAGTTATTGTAAAACCGTGTACGGTTCCTTATCTATAAAAGGAGATCCCTAGGGTTAGAGTATGTACGTGTCTTAGAAAAGTCGAATCACTTCAAGGTTGTAAAACCCTAGCATTGTAAGAGTGCTCGTATTTAATATATTGAAGTATTTAAGTGTGAAATCAATTGTTCTTGTGTTCATCTTAAGTTAAATAATATATTCCATGTATTGTTTAAGTTACAATTCAAGTCAGCTTCTATACAAGATCGTTTGCTCAACTGGGATCAACACTTTTGTGTCATGAGCTTAGTGCAAATAATACATGGCCGAATGAACTGGTCAAGCAAACATTAAATCTTGTGGTCTACTAAACCTATGCATTCACCAACTTTATGTTGACGTTTTAGCACGTATTTCTCAGGTCATTGATCTTACTACTTGGCATGCATTGGAGTTTCACTCATAGGGTCACATCTTGCGGTCTCACCATCATGAAGATTTCTTGCATTATTATGACATTCGATGTGAACTTAAAACTATTTTCAATTGTGTTGTGTACTATTGAAACTTTTCTTGTTAAAACTTGTTTACTTAGTTGAATGTGAACTTTTCAAAAGATTCATGTAGAGGTCGTTCTTTATATCTTGTCTCTTTGTGCTATGAAGTCATACCCCAGTTACCCTTCTGCTGTGAAATTTTGGGGGTGTGATATACAGTTAGGGTCTCCTTGTTCTTCAATTTTTCGTGCCTTAAAGGTCCTTCCGTAATTGATTTGATCATGAGTATTCCATTAGGCTTGGTTTTGAGATAACGAAGCATACGACTTAACCATTGAAGATACCCACCTTTTCTAGGCATAGAAGAACGTTTCTCATTACCAACTACATAGATGTCTTTTTGAGTCGACATTGTGTAAAAGTTGATTTTTGGATTGATGATATGTTATTGGTCTTTAAAATTTCTTAAAAAATGACGTTTTTCGAAAGCTTTAATTAAATAGAAGTTAAAGTTTCTTGAAAGTTTAAAAGTTCTCAAAATTTTAGATTTTAGGTTGTTAGGTTTCTTTTCCACAAAAATCCAATAATTACTCGAAATTCCGGATTACTCGAAAGTCTGGAGATTACTTGAAAGTTTGGAGATTACTCGAAAGTGCCAAATTACTCGAAAAGTTTCTAAGTTACTCGAAATTGGTCTTAGGTGATGAAATTTTTTCTCGAAACTACCTTTTTCAGGTTGAAAAGGACTTTGCCTAAAAATCCTGGAAGTTACTCGAAATTCCTAAAATTACTTGAAATTGCCAAATTACTTGAAACTTAGAATTACTCGATACTGCCACATCACTAAGTTAGTGGATCTCAACTACTATAAAGTTCTCGTAACTTCCACCTAGGATTACTCGAAACTGATTTTTCTCAAAAGAATTGAATTACTCGAAAGTCCTAAGTTTCTCGAAACTACCACGTTATTAAGTTAGTGAAACCTCAACTATCAAGTACGGCCACGTAGATTTCGAGAAATATCGAAATTAACAATTTTTCGAAAAAAAAAACACGAACAATGAACTTCAAACATCTTAAAAAGACACTACTTTTGTGATTATTTTTGGGTTTTTTCTTAGATAAATGACTAGGTAAACACTTGTACTTCTATAAAAATCAAACCTTTAACAGACCTAACTGTTAAATCTAAGATTTGACCTATGACCTTTCTCGAAGTGTTCCCCGGTGTTGTACTACCTTCAAAAACTTACCAAACACAAAAATCTAACCAACAACTATCATGTGGCTCTGATGCCAATCTTTTTAATCAATCGGGGCGAGAGGGAGCTGCTTCGAGTAGGCGATACCCACTCGTTTTGTCCGGATCAAATTTTTGGTACCCATATATGATCAACTTAAACACTAAACATGGTGACTTGACGGTGGTTGTAGTGGTGTCCATGATATTGAAAGGAGATGAGAGAAAGATAGAAAAGGTAAAGGTTTCTATTAGCACACACTAGCTTCACCTACAAGCATACACACAAGTGAAAGCACTTGTGTGTCTTATACACTCCCAACACTTACCCTTCTTGGGTTTGGGCTTTGGTTTGGTTCACAGACCAGGCCTTTGATACTTACTCTATTATACTAAAACGTATATCCTATTAGCTTAGATCTTTTAGGCCTTTATTAGACTATTACATATTCTATAACAACGTTACAGGTTCCTGCCAGTAGAATGACCATCACTTATATCATTACAAGTAATGCTAACAAAAATTTTGAGCTCTTTTGTTTTTACTTTTCAGTTTTTAAGTTTATGAGTTATTTAAGCTCAAATATATTAAGTATCTGAAATATTATATTATATTGATTCTAAAAAACTACTCCATCCGTCTCATATTAAGTGTCCACTTTCAAAATACATAAAGTTTTAGGAAATTCCATTAACTGCACTCTCCACCAATCAAATATCATTTTTACCCACTAAAGTCTCATATCATTGGTTGGAATACAATATGGACACTTAATTTGGGACATCCAAAAATTCCATTGTGGACACTTAATATGGGACGGAGGGAGTAATACGGAGTAAAAGATCTCGCATAAAAAAAGCTAAAAGAATATATCTTACATAAACGATATTTTTAGTATATAACTTCAGAGAAAATACCTCGTTTACAAGCTTCGTTTTAAGCTCCGTGAGAATTGAGTCACCCCTAAATCTATAAATTGGACACTATTTAAATTTTAAGTATTAAACTGTTTGACTATAAAAGTCAAAAGTTTCAATCGACTTGTCTCAGCGATAAATTCTACACGTGATTTAATATAGTCCGTATCAAAAGAATTGGGTTTTTTTTACTACACGTGCATGCAGTTTGAGTTAAATACACTTTGTATTTCAATACTAACCGAAATCCCATATTTACTTGAGTTTTGGGCATTTAGACTCGGGTTTCATCCGATTAGTTACAGCTTTCCAGGTTTGAAATTTTTTGTACCCAATTCCATGATTCACTCATGTTCGAATATTACTTTATACCAAACCATTATTGAAATGATACGTTATTTATTTCATATCCGCTAAAGAAAGATGAAGTTCATGAAAAATTAGAAGACTATAAATGATCAGTTCTCGAGTTGATTCATTAAAGAAAAGAGAAGGAAAGGGAAAAGGTTTACTCCCACATTGTGTTCTTGAGTTATTTCATTAAAGAAAATAGAAGTAAACTGGAAGTAAAGTTGGTGTTATTTGGATGAATTTTTTTTACTTCCATTTCCGCCCAAATATGGGAGAAAAGTGTTTACTTCCATTTCCTTCCCTTTCCAAGTAAAAAATACATTTAAAAAAATAAATAAATAAAGTTGAAAGACTTTTTACATCGGAAAAAATAAAACATAATCTAGGTTGTCTAAACATGCCAGTAGTTCATTTCTCAAATGAGCTTGAGACTTCAATGGTTCTCTAAGTGGCATATGGTTCACTAATTCGGAAATAGTTCGTGACATACACTGAAATTTTCCCGATAGAACGATTCAGTGAGATGATCTGTTGAATCAGACCCGGTTTTGAGCAAGGGCAGTAGGGTCAGCGGCCCAGGGCCCAACATTTTGGGGGGCACCAATATTTACAAAAGCCCAATGTACATGTGTGTGTTTAAGGCCTGTTTTAAAGTCCAACATTTTAGTTTCATATTAACAACATGCAGCGCATTTATCGACGGTTAGTATCAAAATATTCTCTATATAAAGTCCAACAAAAGAAAAGTTAGTATTTCATTAACAGCTTTTTGTTGGATTGCTATAGGTTTTTCACTTTTTTTCTATATATTCTTAAATATTTATAACAGCTTTTGGCAGAATTATTGGAGCTTTTTTCATGGATATCGAAACAACAATTGTTTATTTAGGAGGCCTATTTTTAGGTATTGCCCAGGGCACCTGAAACCTACGGGACGGCCCTGTGTTGAATAAAGCCATTTCCCATTCATTTTACATGGATTTGTCCATTTAAAATCTCCCTAATTTTAACAGCATACATAATTTTCTTAAAACAAAATTCAAATAAAATATTGTGATATGTCTATGTGCACAAAACGATAGAACATAAATACGAAGACAAATGTACAGTTATAATATCTGAAAGAACAAAAGACAGGGAAAAAAAGTTGTAGGTGCATTCAATTTGATGATGTTTTGATAATGGAAATATAGCTTTTCTTCCATTAGGCTTTTTGAAAAGCTTGGATAATAAGATCACACCCAAAAGTGACGAGACCCTGAAATTGAAAATTACATAAATATCTAACGTTATAATAGGAGGATTTTTTTTTTTTTTTTTTTTTTGAATTTTGAAGTTTGAATTTTGAATTTTGAATTTTGAAAGGGCGTAATTTTATTAAATAAAAGACTACCATCAATGCACTAAATGCCAAAGAGAACAATTATATATCTAGAAATAAACAAAGCCACTTATTTTAGAATCTTACCGAGGCTTTAACTGCAATTGTTAAAAAAAGATAAAAAAAAATATTCTTACTGATTACAAAAAAATTTAAAAAAAAAAAAAAAAATCCCCACTCAATAAGCTATTAGTTTTTAACAAGGATATAAATAGCGCGAGGCGTGGCGTAGCGGCATGACCAAGCCTCACGCCTTAGCGGCTAAAGCGAAACTTTTGCGTTTATAAGGCGTGACATAAGGCGGCACAAATAATGAAAATATTTATAAATTTATATCACATTTCATATATATCAAGTTTACATAAAAAAGTGGCATAAGGTGACAAAAGGCGTGACGTGACGGCATGACTAAGACTCGCGCTTTTGCAGGGCCTTTGCGAGGCTTTTACACGCCTTTTAAAACCATAGGTTTTAACCTCTTATATAAATGAAACTGTTAAATAAACCTTTTCTGCAAAATATTGTATTAATACTTTGTATTTAGATGAGTATAATATGTGTAGACGGCCAGTTTTTACATAATTTTTATTATTTATTAATATCGATAATTATATTTTAAATATATTTTTGTTGAATGAGGTATTTGATTTTATTAACTGAAACAGTGTTAAAGCTGATGTTATTTAACTTTACCTATTAGAGCACTCCCATCGTTCACTTTTTTCTTGCGTTAAGCTGCACTTTAACGTGCGTTAATGGGCGTTAGCCCTTGCATGCATATACGTTAAGGGGACGTTAACATGGCAAGTTAAGCCCTTAACTTCACGTTAAGGGCGAGTTGTGTAAAAAAAATGACACGTTTGGCCCCTCTAAAGTTTTTGATTTTTTAATTAAAAGAAATGTATATTACAAAACACCCTCCTTAGTTCTTAAACGGTATAGCTGAGCGGGATAACTAGATTTAAAATAGCCGTTAAGCATTAGAATGAAATGGCTAACCGACCTTTTAATAAACTAAATTTATTTCATTAAATTAAAAATACAATACATGAAAATAAAAACATACGAAACGTAAAATAACTATATGATTTATATAGATTTGTAATTGTCGATGAGATCTGACTTCTCCTCCCACACTTGCAACACTTGTTCCCTAACCATTTTTAAGGCGACCTGAAGTTGCAGATCTGTTTCATCATTTCTTAATAGAGTTTCTAGACCGACCCTGATAGCTGGATGGTCTTGAGGCAGCTCACGCAACCTTTCGACCTATGGAGCACGAGTACGCATCTGTCGTATAAAACGAGTAATCTCACCTAGCAAACTGTTAATCAACTTAAGTTCTTTTTCCTGTTTATTGCGTAATCGGGTAAGGATATTGTTTTGTACATCCGATGGTTCATTAGCCATTGTGTTTGTGTGAGAATACGAAATGTTGTTTAAGTGGTATTTATAGGAAAACTAGCCGTTAGAAGATTTTGTAAAGGGAAACTAGCTGTTAGAAGGTATTGTAAAAGGAAACTAGCCATTAAGCCTTTTATTAAAATACTCACGATACGAAAATACAAATACTCACGATACGGAAATACAAATAAACACGATACGGAAAATAAATAAACATGATACGGGAAACAAAACAACACTATATGAAACAATGTCACACAACACCATTAAGCATTTCAACGATTCTATGTGTAGTTGTTTCTCAAAACCTCCCACACGTGAACGTATTGGAAGCTTCTCACATGGCGTTGTTGAAAAGCAGTCTTTGCAATATTGAGACGATCACTGTCAAAGACCCCGAGTTGAAGCTGAAACTGATTGTAAATACTGTTGAATGTTTTAGATTCGCTGCTGAGTCTCATCCATTTCCCCGTCACCATGTTTTTGTTATGAACCACACCATCAGTTTGATCGTTGAACCTTTCAACAACCCTGTTCCAAAAAGAGTTGACATTGTAATTAACATTGTCTTCGGAAGCCGTAATCCAAACTTCAGCTAGCAATTGTTCTTATTCTATTGACCAACAATTATTCATTGTTAAATGCTTTAGAAGTGAGTGAAGAATAGTATTGTATGGTATGTTATTTATAAGGGATAATAGAATTATGAAATTCGAAAATCATAATTCAAATTTAAAAACCGAGAGGGATCTTTTCAAAATTCAAATTTCAAATTTCAAAACCGAGCAGGATTTTTTAAACTTTTAAAATTCAAATTCAAAAAAACGTGTGGATAAACCTTTGAAATTCAAATTCAAAATAAAAAGCGGGATATATTTAAGTTTGAAATGCAAAAACGGTCCTATAAATAGCCATTTATAAAGGCACACAATCCACCCACAATTCACACACAAATCATACAGAATTCACAAACAATTCTCTCAAAACAATGTCTCACAACAAATCACCAGATAACGAGTCAGTTTACAACTCCCCACCCAAAGATTTGTTTCCCATATTCCTATATGACAATCCACCACAAAACAATCCGACACAAAACAATCCACCACAAGATCTATTTCCTGTATTCCCATATGACAATCCACCGATAAACACTCCACCGGAAGTTATGTTTCCATAGGTAAACAATCCACCGGCAAATTATCCACCACAAAACCAACCCAATACATTTGGGTTAACTGATGATGAAATATTCGAGCAAGATATGCAAGTCTTGTTACAGGTTTAAGCAGAAGAAGAACGTGAGGGAAGAGATCTTGAGGCGCGAGCAAAAGCTAAACAGGATAGGAGAAACCAGAGAGCAGAATGGCGATGGAAATGGGATTAAACCGTGTGCCATCGAGTGAGGACGATTTGAGTGCCGACTATTCGAGTGACGAGGGCTATGGCACAGACTGAATCATTTTCTTGATTCATAGTTTATTTTAATCGTAGGTTGTTTAATATATTTCAATTCCATGTTTTATGTATTTTAATTCGTGTTTTTAATTTAATGTGTGTTGAAAGTTTAAGTATTAATATAAGTGTGTGTTTTATAAATGTTGTTTTAGTTATTAAATGAAATATTCATTTTAGTTTAGGGTTGAATTTGAAAATAGTTGATTTAAAGCTGAGTTATGAATGAGGATGTTTTTTTGTGAGTTAAGGTGAAAGTGTTAAAGCTGATGTGGCGCTGACGTGACACTGTGTTAAAGTTTAACCCAGTTGATGGATGGGAGTGCTCTTAATATATTGTTAAAGCTGATTGCAGGTACGTGTCGGCGTGTGAAGCTGCATGGAGGATATTTGGGTTTGAGATTCACTATAGAACACCAGCTATTGAAAGACTATCATTTCACCTGGAAGGCGAGCAGAATGTTGTATATGACGAGGACACTAATCTTCAAACAGTTATTAACAAGCCGACAGTTGGTGCATCTATGTTTGATGGTTGGATGAAAATGAATGAGTTGTATCCTTCAGCAAGGGAGCTTACATATGCGAAGTTTCCTACAAAATTTGTTTGGAATCCTCAAAAAAGAATGTGGACTTCCAGGATGAAGGATTACGCCATTGGGAGAATTCATAATGTTCCTATTTCAACCGATGAGGCTTACTACTGTAGGATGCTACTAAATAGTCAGAAAGGATGTCAATCACACGCTGAAATAAGAACCCGGAACAAGGTGGTTTATCCTACTTACAAAGAAGCTTGCTACGCAGCGGGTCTTTTAGAGGACGATAAGGAGTACAACGAGAGTATTAAAGACGCATCCCATTGGGCACCCGCTAAACATCTACGTGACCTTTTTGTGACGTTGCTCTCTCAAAAGGAACTTCAAACACCTTTGACTGTGTGGGTAGAAACATGGCATTTGCTTGCAGAAGATGTCGACTACAAAAGAAGTCAGATTTTAGGAATACGAGGTACGACATTTACTATTTTGATTGTAATGTTTTAATACTATTGTTGTTACTTCACTTGCTAAAAAACAATTATTTCATGCAGATTTCGACTGACTAATGATGAAAAAAAATATTTCTTTGTTCTGGATCGAAGAGCTTATGCGTTCCAAAGGAACAACATTGAGGCATTTTCCTGAGATGCCTTACCCAGATGATAGATACGTATCTCAGTTTGGTAATCGACTTATATATGATGAGACACATTATAACCCAGCAGAATTGAAAAGTGAATATGTCTGCTTGTACGTGGCTTTAACTACAGAACAGAAAGGTGTATATGACACTATCATGACATCCATTGAAACAGGTATAGGAGGTGTATATTTTGTATACAGATACGGTGCTACTTGCAAGACCTTTTTATGGAAAACCTTGCTGCTGGTATTAGAAGAAAGGGGGATATAGTCATAAATGTCGCATCAAGTGGTATTGCATCTTTGTTGATGTTCGGTGGCAGGACCACTCATTCAAGATTCCATATTCCTATTAATATTGATGACACTTCTACTTGCATCATCTGTCCTCAAAGTGATCTTGCACAATTGTTAAAGAAATGCAAGCTAATTATTTGGGATGAAGCGCCAATGACAAATAAGCTTTATTTTGAGGCTTTAGATCGGTCATTGCGCGATGTACCACGTAAGATGAGGTTTGACACTGGCGAAAAGCGTTTTGGTGGAATGACAATGGTCTTTGGTGGTGATTTTAGACAAGTTCTTCCAGTTATACCAAAAGGTTCACTCCAAGACATCTTAAGTGCGTCTTAAAAAAAATCTTATTTGTGGGATCATTGCATGGTTCTGAAGTTAACAGCCAACATGAGGCTAATTGTTGGATCTCACCCTGAAGATGTCAACGAGATACGTGAATTTGCTGAATGGATACTAAAAATAGGAGACGGGGACGTCAGAGATTCAAACAACAGTGAGGTTTCGATAGATATACCGGAAGATATGCTAATA
>LBNU01013591.1:0-11725 GCA_014162995.1 Artemisia annua
CTTGCTAGAATACATGCTTTCACATTCTTATGAAAGAAGAATAGAGTTGCATCTTCATCTACACGATTGACAATAAGTTAGAAGAATGTTATATGAATCACATAATTAAAAGAGAGAGATATATATGGAGAGAGGTACGACCATATATCAGATCTTGTCAAAACACACCTGATTGTTGTACATATTCATTTTATATGAATAAAAAAGAGAACTATCTTGACAAAACACATATGAAAGTAAACAGTCCCTTTTCGCATTTGACTTATTAAAATTACAAATGATATAACTTGTGTTTCTAAAAAAAGTATTAATACGTGTACCATATCTCATATGATTTGAGCAGTTAGCATGTAAATTTAATGGTGATTAAAAGGGTATTGTTGATTTAACACTATTTTAGAACAAAAAACAATCTTTAGAAATTAGAGGAAGCCTTAGTCTTTGAGCAGCTTATGCAACGATTAATCGATGCTCTAGCGCTTCATATTAAATTGATGGTACAATGATCAAAACTCAAATTCAATACACAAATAAAAATTGATGGTTCATACCTTACAATGATACTCTTGTTGATCAAAAGAATAATACATCTACAGTTAAATGTTTAAATTCCTAATTATGGTACTAAATGTGATAACACAGGTGAAATAAGGTCAATTAAGAATGCCTCGGTGTTTGAGACTCCGTCCTGCTCTTCATACTCATATCTTTAGAGATAGTATTTCTGCTTGGCTAGTGGCTACTTTACATCTCTTAGTCGTACTTCAGTTGTCCACATCTTGAATATGAGATGGGGATTTAACTTCAAGTAGTATTAAATGATTCATGTCCACTTCAAAATCTGAAAGGAAAAACATAAAAAGTAAGCGTACAATTCCAAATTGTAAAAGGTAACAACAATAAGCAATTTTATGTAAAAGGTTCGTCCTTTTTGGATGAGATTCTTGATTTGTAACAGGAAAGAAGCCCCTTTTGAACGTTTAAAGCCTGCTGTGGCTGATGTTGTGTTGCTTCACCTTCCACCAAAAAACAATAAAAACCCAGAGAAGCATTTAGAAAGATAAATCAACTACTTGCATATGGAGTTATTTACTGTGTTCTGGTTTCGTGCATTAGATCAGCACTAAAGCATGGGTTCCATTTCACCATAAATGACCTTTTTACTAAATTTACCATATTGTAGAGATAATATGAATTTCAGCTTACTTAGAGAGTATTTTCGAAGGACTTTTTGTCAAGTTAAATAAGATATAATCACCAAGTTTTTATTATTTCTAACCAGAGATGGCAATCTCACATGTTAATTATGAAAAGATCAACTGATTGTATTTTAATTCTAATGGGTCAAATGGGTAAAAATAATCGGAAAGGTGAAAAGGGATTGGGTCAAAAGTCGCAAGAATGTAAAACTGAATTTCTAATGGGTCACAAGTTAAGTACGGTGTTTTTTTTTATTAATGTTAAAATGTATTAATTTACATTAATTATTTTTTATTTAAAGGTAAGATTTTGTTATGGTTGCAAACCATAAAAAAATGAATGATGGTTTCTTTAGCAATACAATACCTAATGATTGAGATCCAAAGTTGGAAAAATCAATATCAGAACTTTCATGAGTAGGATGTGCTTCAAAAGATGATGATTGCTTTCCAAATTTTCTTTTGGATGGTTGATTAAATCCTGTGAATTAATCAACATACTGTAAGCACACATGCACATGTTCATTTTAAGAAATTTGGTTTAGGTGAAACTATTTTAGAAGGAATTGTTAGAGATGTATGTTACGATGTCTTATATCTCTTACCTTGAACTATTGTACATGGGAAGGAACCGTGAACTATTGGCTGTAAAATATATATATATATATAGTTTGACAACCAATCCCCTCTAGAGTGATGAGCAGCCCTTGAGTAACATACACAAAAGTATTGGCTATTTGACTTTTCAAAAACTCCTCAAATTCTTCACGGTTTAGTTCCCCATCAAGATTGATGTCACATTCCTAAGGAAACCATAAAGATAGATCAGAATTAGAAATTTAAGAAGACACAACTACTGAGAGAGTATCGTACCCATAAAATGGAAGAAGATTAAATGGTGGTGCTGTCAAACGGTGTGGGTTGGGGAACATTTCAATATGCATTTGGGTTGAAACGGGTAAAATGTTAGGTTGAGCCAATATATGGTCATATAACTGATTGGTGATTACTATTTGTTTATTGCATTTTCAACTCACAATCTCACACATAATTAGTTTCTAGTGTTTGGGTTAACTGAAATTGGTTCTATATACTTAAGGGTCACATCTCACATGTTAATCTTGAAGGCTCAAAAGTTGCCAAACAATAAGGCAAACAACTGTTTAAATATTTTTATGTCACATAATTTCTTCCAAAATACAATGGCAAACACCCCTTAGGGATTAAATAGCCATAAAGAACAGATTACTTAAAAGTTTTGTTTTGCCAGATTAGTTGCTTATTGCACTCTCAAATCAAAACAAATTATTTTGACTTCCTGAATAGCTTATAACCAGAGGCGCTTACCTGAAAGAACTTATTGAGGTCATAAATTAGGAGCTTAGAGAGAGCATTACATGGTGTATATATTGTAAAGACTCGCCCCATCTACGAATTTATTCCTTCACAATGATACTACTACACCTTTTTATATCCACAGCCAAGGTCCACACAACAAAGACCTGGAAAAAAAAGCATACAATATCCCATTGTCAAAATATTACTAAAAAAAACCTCAAACAATGCAATTAAATCAATCGGATCTTGTAGTTTGTGTAAACCACATGCATATTGTCTTAATTGTGAAATGTTAGCTGAATCCAAGTTGGTTTCATGATAAGCGAATTATGACAACTTTTAAGACAAAAACACGTCCATTATACTTAACAAACTAATCATTAGTGTAAACACTTAGTATCATTTGATAGTCTAATTACCAACACAGTAACACTTGACAAACTAATCAACATCAAATATGCAATTGTAGCTAAATCCAAGAAATTCTACTATTGAGCAATATCATAATGGACATAATACAATTTTCCATACTATCATCAATTCGGGTAAGGAATAGGGTATTCACCTCTTCATAATGTGATGCAAAACTCTCAGGTTGAATTTTCAATTCTGAATTTCTGCACCTGATGAAATATAATATCATTTTATCACGCTGCAACTTTGCTGCCTCTAACATTGCCTAATGCCCTGTAATAACTTCATCTTGCGTTTGTATTTTTGCCTCCAAACGATTCTTTTCGTCTGACTCCAACTTGGCCACTTTGTTAGCCATTGTGTCATCAGGTACCTACTGCCTTGGTCTTTTTTGTGGCACTTTCAATTCAAGAAAAATTATTAGTCAAAAGAAGTTTGTTCTTTTCTATAATGAATTGAAGTTTCTCCCTAAATCTGAATGTGTTTTGAAAAATGGATTAGTTTGTACCAGTCATGCATAACTCCCAGAAGTCGACGATCATAAAGGACAAGCAAGGTGTTTGGACCAGTAACAGGAACAACATATGAACATTCCTATAGTTAAAAGACTCTTGATAATCCCAACTTGCAAAATACAATGGACTCATGCCATTTGATAACAGATTACATCTGGAATTGAGACATTGAGTAAAAGTTACAAAGGTTGAAGATCGAGACCAAAAAAGAAAAGTGGTGGTCACTTATCAAAGATCAACATCTTTTTTTTAGTTTTATGAAATTAACAGATTTTAGTTGTTTATCGTTACAATTAGAGCATTGGATTAGCAGTATCTTTTAAAGCATATGTGAGGTAAATGAAAAGTTATACAAATATATTTGAAATGGTAACATAAAAGTGGACATGTGAGTGAGTATCAATTAACACAACAGGACAATGAACACTTTTCAATGTATGGATGAAGAAATCAGCCTATTCCTACTTGCTTATTTTGAGCTGAAATAAGCACAATTGAAGGTGCTAATCTCAAAATACCTTGAACAAAGGCATAACCTGAAAAATTAAGCTATCCCAAACACCCCCATAATCAAATATCCCAAATCATTGGTGAAGAATCCTGTACCGTGCGAAAGCTTTCTCCCTAATGTGTTACAGGTTCTGTACTCTTATTGAGAAACAACATAACGAAATAGCTATACATTTCACTCACTATATATGAGTCTTATCATTTTGCTTAAAATTGATGCTATTCATTTCTCCTATTTCAGATAGATTATCTGAAAAGCAATAAATAAAGTAATCTATCAGCAAGGCCATATAGAGATAGATATAATAAAGTTCATGAACTCACATAAGATGATCTGAAAAATATTGAGAAGAACATCTTACCACAACTGCAGTCAAACAGTACGATCTTCAAGATACATCGTCTTCGACAAGAAATCAATTCAAATAGTTGCCTGATCAATATAGAACACAATTTAGGCTAAGGTATATATGTAATTGTGCTCACTCTTAAGCGAATTACTTAACTTTAACATTTAGGCAAAACAGAAACATTGTTATAACTTTGTTATGATCTTGTAACAGATATTTTTTTTTGGTGCAAATCTTGTAACAGATATCTATAACAGCTAACGACATAATCACTCCTTTAGACAACGTAACCTAGTAGCTCATCTGTCAGAAAAACACAATGACACAACAACTGAAATCCTATAGATGCTAAACACACTATTGCATCAAGTGTAAAATGGTGTCCTCAGTGCCATCATTTTCGATCTATTCGCATGTACCCGTTTCATCTTCATTACAGATATGTTATTCCAACAATGATCTGATATTGATTATGACCCGTCTCGAACCACGCATCATCAGAAGCCTACACCCGAAGAACAGATTTTACTCCGTACTAACTTGTAAGGTCATCGAGACTATCGTCGTAAATAAAAACCTCACAACAAAAGCGGCAATTGGGATTTCGTGATCCTCTTTCAATCATTGGTCTCAAGCAGTAAGCTATGAGCTCTGGGTCGGTTGGACAAAAGTGATCAGAATGAGCACGTTGTCCATGGTTATTGTTGGCCATTTAATAGCATTATATTAAATACCTCAGGTTCCAACCGAAGGGCATCTATCAATCCCCATCTAATAGCATTATTCTGTCCTGCTTTTGGTGCTGGTAGTTCTCAAAACAGCCTGCAAAATATTTATTCCTTGAATAAAACGAAGAATCATTGGCATGCTGCTTCGTGTTTTGATTTGAAGTTCTAACCAGATCCCCGCTGCAGCGGGATTGGGTGTTGTTGTCTTTGAAGTTCTAATTGGCGTGGCATATAACACATCAGACTCCTCACTTACAGAATACAATTCCTGTTTAGCATTTCCAGCCGAGGGCGCGACCAGCATATCAACAACCTTATCATTCTCCATGGTACTTGAACCAACCACATCCGTGTTACACGACACTAACATGGTTGCACCTAGCAAAACCAAACAAAAAGAAATCAACTTTCTATTTTTCTATCCTTGCGATATCCTAAAAGTCTAAATAATCTGCTATAAATCAAACCTCTTTCAATTGTTCAGGGGTGAAAACAACAGGAGTATAGCTTTTCACATTGATTAGCATCCTGTAAAAATAACAGATAGTATAGTAACCATGTCAGAACTATCCGAAAGCAAAGTACACTCAAATACGGTAACATATTAAGATACAAAACCTTGATAATATTTGCCTATTTAGTTCCTTCTCATTTTGGCCCATGGAGCTAAATACCTGCAAATTAACATTCAATAATCAATCACAACTAAAAAGCAATATACTTTAAAACTAAGCGCAGTATTCAAAAAGCTCGACACTCATAAACCAAACTAAAGTAAAGATCTTTAGCAATTAATTATCTTACTGAATTAACTGTCCGAACAGGAAAAATGCCAACTGAACCAAATCATCTTTACTCAAATCCGCAATATCCGAAAACAATGTAGACAACGTATAAAGCAAGCTCTCAAGGCTCGAACAAACATCTTCAAATGATCTACAACCAAACCATCAACATTACTTTCAAAAACTTGAATCATTTAGTTTCAAATTAATCGATAAACATTCAAAATTCACAACCTTACTGCTTTCCATCATTCACAACAACTTGTCGCTTATTCCCGTCCAAAAATTCTCAGGAGACCCGCAGATACAACTACTGAACTGCATGTGTAACTAAAAAAAACAGTAAAGAATAGCATGTGGTAAAATAATAACTAAAATACAAATTGGAAGACACTCCCCGACCATTTCGATTAACAGTGGCAAATTTTCAGGATAGCAGCTCGTCCCACTTAACATCCGCCATCAAATTTCATTTGAAACTCCATAGATTAGTCCTTTCTCTATGTGTTTCTTGTTAATTATGCTCAAAACTGAACCACGAATTACAGCAGCACCGTTGGCAACCATGCCTTGAATAGCACCATGCATCATATCACAGTGATCATAACAAAACCACTTATCTGGCGGGAGTGCCTGGTTACAATTTAATGAATATTAATTAACCTTCAGCTGCCTATAAATACATCAAGTAATCAGATGAAAGCAAAGATTAAGAAAGAGAATGCCACGTCAGCTTCTAACAGACTCCTACCCTTTCGAAGTTTTTGATTACGTTTAGCCAGTTTGTTCCAGGATCTTACAGTTTTTAGAATTGATATTTGAAAAATGTGATAATTTCTTATACATTTTCACCAACGACCGAAATCAAGAAATAAGAAAACAATCAAATACCTTATCATGACACCTCAACTCTTATATTTCCTTGTGTTCCTGGCATCTCAGGTACTTTATGACCACTGATCCTAATGGCACCAGAAACAAAAAGTCATCAAGCATTAGACTTGTTGAAAGTGAGAGGGCTGCAATATATATCACTAACCCAGGAAATATGGCATACTATAATAAACAGGGAAATATGGTATCACAGAAATAGATTCCGAGATTCACATTAGATTATCTAATTAACCATGCTTGGTTCACTCTCATCACAGAAAAAGCTTTTGACTACCAAGAGTAGCAATCTAGACATCTAGTTGAGCAGAATTCAGATGTGTAAATACACTTACAGATTCTTATCTCTAATGGTTGCACCTACTATAATAGCATATGTTTTATCCAACATCTTTCCACAACAAACTCCCGTCCACATGCTTGTTTTGCTTTTGTGGGACACCTGAAATTTTTAGTCATGAACCATCTAAAAGCTGGGGAGATCGTGCCTATCCCAACTGAAACCTTATTACTAATGATCTGAGTATGGCTTCACCTAAGATCAACATGTTAAAAAGACAAAACGCCCCTAAAGCTGAATAGGGTTCAGAACTTCCAATCAAAAACTGTGGAATTGAGGTATAGGCCATCATCTAATATTTAACTAAATATTGTTTTAGCCTCTCGGCTACTGGTAAACTTCTTTGATTGAAACACACTTTATTTGCTTGTTTCAACCTCTTTTCATATGTTATATCCAAATAATACTTTGAGACAAACGCTTCAATATATGTATCATTGATTGTTCTATACATAATAGCACATTTTGAAACTCACCAGTCAAAGTGAATATTCTATACAAAAGGAAAATTAAAAGTTATCAAACACAAACCTTTATTCATAGATCTGAGTGATATGTGTTGAATCCGTTATATGGACCAAACTGATAAACTTTTTTTCCTATCAAAACAAAACCGATAAACTTTTTTTGCTTTTTGTCATTTATCATATATAACGAATCATATTTGTTGCATACGAAACATTTAATGGATGGGAACATTATCACCTAATTAAAAAAAACTTACAATCGATTTTTCAATTAATTTATGAATCTCTTTGCGAGAATCTTTTTGATAATACTTCATCGAGGATTAAGATTAACGTTTATGTACCTGCAAGACACATAACATGCACAAAAGTTATACAACAATTCTGGACATAATAAAGTGTTAAAGAAGCAAGATAAAAATTATAACGATAATTCGTTTACCCTTTTTTATGTAGATTTGAGAATGAACATGTGTGAAGATGATTGATTTTAGGGGATGCGGGATTAGGGTTAGGGTTTTGAGAAAAAGGTGAGATATGAATGACATTATTTATTTTACGTATGTTTTATATGTTTAATAAGGGCGTTGATAAGATATCAATTTAAGCATTTCATTAATGTTTTCAAATGTCCATCATAAACATGTGTTTGCTCCATTGGTTCAAGCACTTGCTTTTGGATGCCAAGACCTAGGTTCGATTCCTGCCAAAGATAAAAACTTTAAAAATCCGAGTTTTTGGTTAAAGAATCCGAAAATCAAATAAATGGTATCCGAATTTAAAATAAATGAAAAAAAAAATGTTGCATTTCAATAGGCGGACACATATAATGTGGAAATTTTCGAAATTAATTATAAAAATGCAAAATAAATTATAAAAATTGCTTACATGGCCAGAATGTGATGACATGGCTGATAATGAATTACTGGGCATTGACTGGGCATTACACGTGTAACGCCTCCTGTTATATATAATATATATATATATATATATATATATATATATATATATATATATATATATATATATATATATATATATATATATATATATATATATATATATATNCTTGCATTTCAAAAAAAAAAAAAATAATAAAAAAAAATAAAAAAAATAAAAAAAAGAAAAGCAATATAAACAATGTCTAACATTTTAGAGGCTTTTGCATATATATCTTTCTGAAAATGCAAAATTGCATATATATCCAAATGAAATAGTAATATTGAGTCCTTTTAAATTTTCATTTGTAGACCATTTTAAATGATATTTTGCAAAATCTGACAACATAAAAGTCTAAATACTCGTAAATTACTGCTAAATCCTTTCTAAAAGATAAAATGTCAAAAATAGACACATTGTTAAACCTTGGTTCACCGAACGGTCAAAAAACATTTTTTCTAAATGGTCACTGCTAGATCACTAGACTGTGCGACTCCAAAAACCATATTGCCAATAGAGTTACACAATTTAACAGTCTAGCACTGACCAATTTTTATTTTTTTATTTTTATTTTTTGATTTTTTTTAAACCATTTTGTAGATTAACATAAAAAAACATATCTATTTTTGGCATTTTCTTTTTCAAAATGATGAATATTATATTTTGAAAATGATACTATATCATTTTAGGTTTGAACTAGTGGAATTGTAGGTACAAAATGCTAAAAGGTGCCTAAAACAAAAAAGCTGTGGTATCTTTTTGTAAAT
Organism: Artemisia annua; assembly: GCA_014162995.1. Lineage (NCBI taxonomy): Eukaryota > Viridiplantae > Streptophyta > Magnoliopsida > Asterales > Asteraceae > Artemisia > Artemisia annua. The sequence goes on from LBNU01013591.1 coordinate 9,244, forward strand.
AAAAAAGTGAAAGGGTCCCCTTGATTCCTGGTGGGTGCTATTAGAGCATGTTGACAAAGGCTAGGGGATCCAAGTGACGTTATTGTATAATTTGTATTTGTTTTTTCTGCCGTCTTCGCTTCGTTAATTGCTAACGCCAAATTACAAATATGGTCCTTTAACTATGCTTCACCTTTTATTGCTCATCTTTAGGAAGTATATTTTACATTTATTTTGGCGCAACAAATTATGAAAGATTATGAAGAGATTATGTTTATTTTTTCAAAAAAGAAGCTACTTAGAAAATAATCTTTGTTTGGCAGACGGAACTTATAAGAGATTATTAAGAAAATAATCTTCCATAATCTCTGAAAATCAAAGGTTACTTCATATAGCTTATAAAAATAATCTCTTTTTATAATCTCCATTTCCAGCACCATCTCCAGTTCCAGCAACAGTCACTTTTGCCAAACATGCTCATAATGAAAAATAATATTTTACACAAAACCAACTAATCAACTATAATAAATCGGCAAGTTGTTTAATGATAATAACTAATAGTCTAATACACATTTGTTTTAAATAATTAATTTGTATATATAACTCCGTTTTATAATAAGTGTTCATTTTTATAATATACAAATTTTTAGTAAAATCCGCCAATGACATTTACACCAATCAAATATCATAACCATCTACTAAATTTATTTTCATTGGTTGAAATATAAAGTGAACATTTACTATGGAACATCCTAAAATAACAATGTATATGGAAAACTAATTATGGGAAAGTAAATTTATTTATTTGTTTATACTTGTACGGTATATGAAAAACTAATTTATTTTCCATATTGTTATTAAAAAATTATAGCAAAATGATTATAAAGAGTAATGTTACATTCATAAAGATTTACAAAGTACATTCGCATAATCACTAGACAACTAAATGTAGAAGTCAAGAAAAAAGAAATAGAGATAGAGATCATCAGGGTACTTGGTTTTCTATTTCTCACAAATGAGTTTTATGAGTGATGTACATTTTATGATAGCACTTGTCCTTAATTATACTTAGCAATGTGACTATACAACAAATACAAGAGTAGTCTATTGACTATATCCCCTTAAGCACATGGATCATATTATAGATAAATCTATATTGACTATATCCCCTTAAGCACATGGATCATATTATAAATAAATCTATCTTCACATCATAAAATGAAAGTCGCTTCAAATTCCAACAACAAAAAGCTTAATTTAGACTAGGGTAGATCGGTATTGGCTCGGAAAGAAGTCTTTAGTTAACATCTTTATGTGTTTTGGTGTAGGGTGTGGCTTAGTGCTTTAATGTTGTAAGCCGCCTTTTTGGATTTATGCTTCCACCTTGCAAGCTCTATTGTATTTTTGGTTTCCTGCCCTATTTTTCGAAATGTTTAATAAAAGCTTGCATTTCAAAAAAAAAAAAAATAATAAAAAAAAATAAAAAAAATAAAAAAAAGAAAAGCAATATAAACAATGTCTAACATTTTAGAGGCTTTTGCATATATATCTTTCTGAAAATGCAAAATTGCATATATATCCAAATGAAATAGTAATATTGAGTCCTTTTAAATTTTCATTTGTAGACCATTTTAAATGATATTTTGCAAAATCTGACAACATAAAAGTCTAAATACTCGTAAATTACTGCTAAATCCTTTCTAAAAGATAAAATGTCAAAAATAGACACATTGTTAAACCTTGGTTCACCGAACGGTCAAAAAACATTTTTTCTAAATGGTCACTGCTAGATCACTAGACTGTGCGACTCCAAAAACCATATTGCCAATAGAGTTACACAATTTAACAGTCTAGCACTGACCAATTTTTATTTTTTTATTTTTATTTTTTGATTTTTTTTAAACCATTTTGTAGATTAACATAAAAAAACATATCTATTTTTGGCATTTTCTTTTTCAAAATGATGAATATTATATTTTGAAAATGATACTATATCATTTTAGGTTTGAACTAGTGGAATTGTAGGTACAAAATGCTAAAAGGTGCCTAAAACAAAAAAGCTGTGGTATCTTTTTGTAAATAAAAAAGTGAAAGGGTCCCCTTGATTCCTGGTGGGTGCTATTAGAGCATGTTGACAAAGGCTAGGGGATCCAAGTGACGTTATTGTATAATTTGTATTTGTTTTTTCTGCCGTCTTCGCTTCGTTAATTGCTAACGCCAAATTACAAATATGGTCCTTTAACTATGCTTCACCTTTTATTGCTCATCTTTAGGAAGTATATTTTACATTTATTTTGGCGCAACAAATTATGAAAGATTATGAAGAGATTATGTTTATTTTTTCAAAAAAGAAGCTACTTAGAAAATAATCTTTGTTTGGCAGACGGAACTTATAAGAGATTATTAAGAAAATAATCTTCCATAATCTCTGAAAATCAAAGGTTACTTCATATAGCTTATAAAAATAATCTCTTTTTATAATCTCCATTTCCAGCACCATCTC
>LBNU01013591.1:13280-39643 GCA_014162995.1 Artemisia annua
ATCAAACACTTTTAAATTTTTATACAAGAAAGTTAAAACATTTCATACAACATATTAAACAATAATTAAGTATACACTCGCCAATATACAGAAAGAATACACGATTAACAATTAGATTCTTAGCCCATGCGTAGCACGGGTTCTGCATGTCTCGTATATATAAAGATTGAGTTCCCCTATTGAATGTGAGCATTAATGTCACAAGCTAAGAAACTCAATTATAATGATTAAGCTCACAAAGTTCCTTAATTTTGAGCTTCTTTTGAAAGCTTTTGACAGCTTTTAAAGTTGAAGTCACATTTACTTGGAGCAATTGAATGTAAAGATGAATATGAAGTGTTTTTCAGTTTTGAGTATACAAAACATCCCACATTTAAAGAAAAAAAAAACACATTCCGGTATTCCCCACCATTCTTGACACTTCTTATCCACCCATTTCACCCTCACAAACACACACACTCACACGCGAAACAAAAACACTCCCTTCACACCACCCTGATCACAGCCCACCACCATCACTGGTGGTTTTTGAGATTGTTTCTTATATCTTTTTTTTCCAATCTTTTGAATATTCTCATGTATAGATCCATATTTTTTTTCATTTTATAACATTTTACTAATTTTTTTTGTAGATTTGTTGGTGCCACCGCAGCCGTTACCATCGAATTACTGAAAGAAGGTCATGGGTGGGATACACTCATAAAGTGCATATTGTTTTTGGTGATCAGCCGGGTAATATATATAAACTTAGTGACTTTCTTGAAAGTGCAAAAAATGTAGCTTTAGAGATGCTTTTAAAGTTTTGTCAAATGGGTTTTGAGCTTATAATGCCTGCAAATCAGTTTGCAACCGCGGTTGTCGACAAAAGGTGTGTGCTTGCGCTTAATAAGAAGGATTTAGCTAATCCTAATATTGCATGTATGTTTCACTTTGATTGCTATTTAATCTCTATTAATTTATTCACTCTGCTACATTGTTTATTTATGTCACTTTGGTACTTATTTCTAATATTGAATTGAGTTATATGGATAATGAAAATGGAGCTGGCTGTTGTTGAAGTTATAATTATGTGGTTTGGAGCGGCTTTTAAGAATTATATTTGCACTTGGTTGTAATACATATTTGATATTGTTGAGATTTAAATTGAAACCACCAACTAATTATTTTTTGGCTTTGGTGAATACTTTTTTTGTTCTACTGTATATAAAATTTGATAACAAGCTAACAAATGATCATAAAAAATAGGCATCTGTTTTATTTTTTAGATAAGAGAATGTAAAAAGATGGGCATTTAGCGTATATAACTTGGGTAATGTTTCAGTTATAGGTTGAAATGTTGATGCAAATTCATTTAGCTTATAGCGATCATACGGGTCAAATGGGAATTATTTAGGACGGAGTGAGTTTAAAAAGTATGTAAGCAATTGAAAACGAGAAAGTGAAAAGTTGTTGGCGAGTCACAATTTATAGACTGATACCTGATGTATGATTTGAATATTTACTTTATTTTTTGTTTTGCGCAGATAAAGCCATGTGTTTAGATACACACCATAAGTAACGGAGCTAGCTATTTTGTGAAAACATATCAAACCTCATTAAGGTTTGTTTTGTTGAAGTCGTTATTGAATCTTTTTCTTGATGATTTATTGTATCATGTTTTTAAAGTGATCATGGTTGGATTTTCAGTTTGCATCCACCACGATCAAAGGCGCTCGAGCCCGTCTTAGGGGTTGACACTAAGCTGCAATTGCTTAATTTCAAGTCAAAGAAGATTCATATCAAGGATGTCGGGAAATGCTTTGTAAGTATAAGCTGCGAACATGCAATTCCAAACCCCTTAAGTGTTCAGCTTTACTTTAACATTTTGATTTTTTAATAACTAAATAATTTATCGTGTTAATCGAATTCTGCTTATTTAAGAATTAGAATGGTGATGAGATATTGGAATTTGTTTTGCTGTGATTACTCTAAAACTGATAAAGAAAAATGATTTCTATTGACCTGTGAAGTGATGTTGTTGATATCAATTACGCAATAGATGAAACTGATTATTGACGACTTTTAAGCGCAATGCCAAACACCCCCTAGTTATGTTTAAGTACGGAACTGAAAAATGTTACAGAATGCAAATTTGTTTGCTGGAAACAAACTAGATGTGNGATGGGCATTTAGCGTATATAACTTGGGTAATGTTTCAGTTATAGGTTGCAATGTTGATGCAAATTCATTTAGCTTATAGCGATCATACGGGTCAAATGGGAATTATTTAGGACGGAGTGAGTTTAAAAAGTATGTAAGCAATTGAAAACGAGAAAGTGAAAAGTTGTTGGCGAGTCACAATTTATAGACTGATACCTGATGTATGATTTGAATATTTACTTTATTTTTTGTTTTGCGCAGATAAAGCCATGTGTTTAGATACACACCATAAGTAACGGAGCTAGCTATTTTGTGAAAACATATCAAACCTCATTAAGGTTTGTTTTGTTGAAGTCGTTATTGAATCTTTTTCTTGATGATTTATTGTATCATGTTTTTAAAGTGATCATGGTTGGATTTTCAGTTTGCATCCACCACGATTGAAGGCGCTCGAGCCCGTCTTAGGGGTTGACACTAAGCTGCAATTGCTTAATTTCAAGTCAAAGAAGATTCATATCAAGGATGTCGGGAAATGCTTTGTAAGTATAAGCTGCGAACATGCAATTCCAAACCCCTTAAGTGTTCAGCTTTACTTTAACATTTTGATTTTTTAATAACTAAATAATTTATCGTGTTAATCGAATTCTGCTTATTTAAGAATTAGAATGGTGATGAGATATTGGAATTTGTTTTGCTGTGATTACTCTGAAACTGATAAAGAAAAATGATTTCTATTGACCTGTGAAGTGATGTTGTTGATATCAAGTTCGCAATAGATGAAACTGATTATTGACGACTTTTAAGCGCAATGCCAAACACCCCCTAGATATGTTTAAGTACGGAACTGAAAAATGTTACAGAGTGCAAATTTGTTTGCTGGAAACAAACTAGATGTGGCATGATGCTTGTGCTCAGGTGGGTTGGGTAATAGGGTTTTGCATACTGGACGCGTTTGGGTATAATGGGTTTGATATTGGTTTTATCTTTCACGGTGAATAAACCTTATTTACCTGTTTTCGCGGCCCTTATGTACAGTCGACGTGGTTTATGGGTCCTTTACGCGATGCAAGTTTTGTATTCTTTGTCCATGGACTTTTATAAATGGTGGATCAAAAGGTTCAAAATTAAATAACCAGGTTGAAAAGCTGTACATAAATATTGTATCAGACTTTCAGTTCCATCAGTTTTAGAAATTTCATTTCCGGTATTCGAAATGTTGCAGTTTCTATCTATATGAACTTATTATAATGTATGAAAATGCAGAATTTTAGCTTACGTCTACAACGAACTTAAGATTAGCCATTTTTGTAGAGTTTTTAACTTAATTGTAAACTAATCAAAATATTACGTTATTTTACATTGTTTTTGTTATTATAAAACTCAGATTAATTTTTGACAAATTTTGGCTTAATCTTGACTTTAATTGCAAACTAAAATGCTTAAGTTTGCCGATATGGTAAAACTGAGCAATATAATTAGTCAATTAAAAAAAGTTCATGTTTCAATTGTAGCATATACTTTAAATGTGTAATTCATTTACTAATAGATAATTATTTGTGAATGCATAACAACGATGGTGCCCGGTGGTACAAGAGAGGAGAAGTACTCGAAACCCATGTTGGTTTCTAGTAAGAGCACTCGGTATCTTTGCCAAAATCAAGCCATTCGTCCCTTTTGATACCATTAACGTCGCCAAACCCGTACCATGTAATACGCCAACCACAAGCCAAAAATGTTTTGAGTTGGTTCAGTGGTCCCTTTTGTGTGTTTATTGTTAGTGTGCGGGTATTTTTAGTGGGCAGGGGCGGCCCTGGTGGTGGGCGAGCGGGGCGACCGCCCAGGGCATCAAACATACAGGGGGCATCAAACTTTCAATGCTGTGAATCCGTTTTGTATGATGTATATGGTGTTGTATGATACAAAAATGTCTTATTTAATTCAGAAGAATGGGAAAAATAAAGAAATAAGAGGTTATTAATGATGAAACAGAAATACAAGATGAAGAAAAGAAAACTATATTAGATGAAACTAAATGATACACACACTCTCTCACACCTCTAAATCTCATAAAGAGTCATGAGGGTTATTTATAGGCTTTACATAATAATAGTTTGCCCGTGTACATTAATAGTCCCTGCGGGTGCAACTATCTACATTATAATCTAATTCACGTGTAAGAGGTTATTTTTCACAAAATTGCAAAGCTAACAGTTGTACACTAGCATTAATTTATGCGTGTTTCCTTGAGTAGAAATGCATCCGATGTAATAAACGTCGTACACACGAACTGACTGTTAGATAATGAAAACCCCGTAGGTATATCTTTATTATTGAACACTATATATAATAGTGAAACCCTAACACCCAAAACTCACAAACCGGGCTTGAGCCTAATTATCCACTAATACTCCCCCGCGGTTCGAGCGGCGAAATCGCGAAAGCTCGAACTGGAGTAGTAAACTAAGAAAGCAAAATAAAACAATAAACCAAAATAAAACGGGATAACCCAAAGTATCCCAAACAGCCGTCTCGGGAATAAGAACTCTAGATTCGAAACCAACAAAAGTCGTCTCAGGAATTAATACCCTGGATTCGACACCAACAAAAGTCGTGTCGAGAATTTATACCCTGGATTCGACACCAATAAAAGTCGTCTCGGGAATTTATACCCTGGATTCGACTCCAAAAGTCGTCTCGGGAATTAATACCCTAAATTCGACATAAAAAAAACAATTAAATAACTAATACTTTTTTTCGTTTTTTTTTCAACAATAAAACAAATCTTATGAGATGCCAAATAAAACTCCACCTGCTTGCTTTGCCTCCTTCCATAACACACGAATCAGAATAAAAGAAAACAAGCTACATGTGTGCTTGCTTCCATTAATTTACATCCGAATGCCATGCAATTATATACTTCCCATGCAATTCCCTTGATGGCAGATATATTGTTGGACAATTTTTTTTTTTTTTTTTTTTTTTTTNTGTCATAAATTATGAATATGAAATGTTTAAGGATATTAACATTTTTTTTTAATTTTACTAGCAGGGTACCGCACATTGTGGCGGCGGGTACTCTGAAATAAAATTTTTCGGTGAATCATGTATTTTAGTTTATTATGTTATATTTGGCCCGTGCCCGTTCAGACTTGAATATTTGTATAATGTGCTTTATTATTTGTATTAGTGACATTTAATGCAGGATTATGTTTAAGTTGGTTGTACAATATGCTTGATAATTTGTATTTCTTATGTAAGGGGAGTTTTAATGACTGCACTAATTGTATTTATTGACCAGTTAATTGAACATAATTGTGCAAAAGTAAATTGTACCTTTTGATTTAGTATTTGTATTCATTTAAAAATCTGCGCCACATTAATTGCTTATTTAAAACTAAAATAAAGAGTGTTGTTGTGTTTTAAAGTAGTACGTCTTAATTTTAAGAGTGAGAGAGAGAGAGAGAGAGAGAAAGAGTGCTTTGTATATTATATTTAGTATAGATAAAGGGAGGTGATTTGCACATCAAAATTTTTGATTATTACACCACAGTTTGTGCATTAAGGTTGTACTGTGTGCTTTTTGTGTATTACAGTGTTGTACAAAGTGGTGAAGTAATCAAAAACTTTGGTGTGCGAATCACCTCCCATAGATAGAACACAATCCATAACTTTGTGATTTTTTAATTTGCGGTTCGAGAAAAATAAGATTGGATCGAATTATATCTTAAGATCATATGGTTAAGATTGAAATCTTATAAGATCCTAGGCTTGCTAAGATCCTACGTAAGATCTGGATCAACTTTGCTTTATATTATCGTAAAATCGTAATATTTTAAGATCAAAATCAAGATCTTAACAACTAGGGATCAAAAGATCAATTCCCAAAAACTTGAAGACAGATAATTTTGATGGTCATTGAATATTTCAAACCTTTACTTTTTTGATCTTGCCATGTCACTTACTTTTATTGTTAAACAAATCTTTAGAAAGTGATGGATAAATAATCATGGGAACTTGGAGGGCACTTATAACATATGCTGGAAACTTCTTTAGAAAGTTGAAGAAAGAAGCATGCGACGTCCACATGTGAATGGCAACCTAACCCAAGAAAAAGAGAAGTGCGACACGATATTTCTAAATTGGTTTTAAGAAAACAATATCAAATTCTTTTGACTATTATTTCTAAATTGTTTTACCTTTTTATGTTTAAAATTATTACTCAATATCAATATTTCTAATAGTTGGCCAAACAGCATGTTAACAGTTTAACATGATCGATCATGTTGTATCACAAACGAAGCAATATGACCTAGAAAACGAGAACTCATTGCTTATATGTGTGAGAAAACATGACAAGTTATGCTACTAGAACTCATACCCAATTTCAAGCTATACTATTTTTCTAATTCTAACTTGATTTACTTGATATGCAAATTATCCGTAAAAAATATTTGTACCTTGTTTTGCAGATAAATAGAATATGACAGCGTGGTAAAAATAAATTCGAAAAATTTGGAAATAAAGTATTGCATATTTGCATGTTTTCACTTATAAGTTTTTAATTTTAGCTTTAGGAATTGCTTCTAGCATATACTAATGTTCCATTTAAATGTAATTACTCCAATCAGATGCCACTTGTAGTACTTTTCAAACACTCAAATTAGCAACTTATTTAGAACTTGACTAACGACTTTTCATAGTTGACCAATAGATTTCTTGACATTTCTTTGCTCTTTCATGGATCATGTCAACATCCTCAAACATCATATAAAAGCACAAATACCATAATCAGCTTCTTCACCAACAAATCATCAAACTTCCAAAAATACACTAGCTACTTTACTCTCTTCATATTTCGAAATGAACCGAAATAGTACTCTTGTAGCAACAAAGGCGTCCCAGATGCTCTTAAAGCAACTAGGACCCCGTTTGTTCTCTACAACAAGTTTAGCACGTTCAACCATCATTGAACCCGCCAAGATTCCCATGAGTACAACTATGGGAACCACTCGGGTTTTTAACATGCATGCTCGTAACTGGAGCGCACAAGCGTCATCTTCTGACTCAGGATCAGAGAAAAAAGACGACACTGAAAAGAAATTAACAGTTGTTCCAAGCTATTGGGGCGTAACCCCTCCCTCAATCACAAAGGCCGATGGTTCCGCTTGGAAATGGAATTGTTTTAGGGTATGTACGAACTCCATCTTAAACATATATGTTTACATAAAACATTAAATTAACAATTGTTTTTTATTTTTTTCGATGAAATAGCCATGGGAAGCATACCAAGCAGATACATCTATTGATGTCAAGAAGCACCACACGCCAGTCACTTGGAACGATAAATTTGCATATTGGATTGTTCAAGCATGCAAATATCCTGCACATTTATACTTTCAGGTATGCGTATACATATAATATATAGCTATTGGTTTTTGCTAACTATCTTTAATAATGAACAAAACATATTTTAGCACTTCCTTAAATGATTTCACAATAATTGTAACAGAAAAAACACATACACCACGCTGTACTACTAGAAACTGTAGCCGCGGTGCCTGGCATGGTTGGAGGCATGTTGCTACACACCAAATCACTACGTCGATTTGAGCAAAGTGGTGGTTGGATCAAAGCCCTTCTAGAAGAAGCCGAAAATGAGAGAATGCATCTCATGACCTTCATTGACATTTACAGACCGAAATGGCACGAACGAGCCTTGGTTTTCGCGGTCCAGGGAGTATTCTTCAATGCATATTTCCTAGCCTATTTAGCGTCGCCACAGCTAGCACATAGGATCACTGGCTACCTTGAGGAAGAGGCAGTGAGCTCGTATACCGAGTTTCTGAATGATTTAGAGAAGGGAGAAATGGAAGATATTCACTACAACAAAACGGAGGACGGGCGAGGAGACTTTCGGCGGGGACACGATGTCCCCGCCAAAAGTCGCTAAACGACAAAATCCATGCTGAGCTGGCACACAAATTCGCTGACCGTTTACTAAATTTTCAACGCACACTTTTGGCGGGGACATGTCCCCGCCGAAAGTATTTTTGATATTTGGTAAATTTTGACCAATTTTATAGCTTACTAATTCTTCCCGCGTTTTTTTCCCTCCAACACTTTTGGCGGGGACATGTCCCCGCCGAATGTCTTTAAACAATTTTCAACCTTTTGGCGGGGACATGTCCCCTCTAAAAGAATTCACCAATTTTTTTAGTTTTCCCTCCTCATATTTACTTTATCCCGCCAAATTTTTTGGAACAGATTTCGACCTTTTGGCGGGGACATGTCCCCGCCGAAAGTGAGATATTTAAAAAAATTTATTTTATTTATTATAAATGATTTAAAATTATTAAAATTTATTTAAATTAATTAAAAATGATTTAAAATTATTAAAATTTATTTAAAATTATTTATAAATGATTTAAAATTATTAGAATTTATTAAAAGTGGGATAACCATATCATCTCGACTCATTTGTNTTTTTGCTTCGACACGAAAGGTCTCATGATATAAAAGATACACTAGATCATGATGAAATAAAAACTCTTTCGCAATATATCTAGGATATGATCTTTCATAAGAGCAACAAATTTAATTCGGTGACGCATAAAATCAGCTTGTAACAACTCACTGGAAATGGACCCTCCTATATCGACTCAACTAGTTACTAGAACTTTTTTTTGGAAATCTTAGCCTTCCTAGTGTTGATGAGGCGACTCAACTGTTTTAACAATGGCATGTTGAAAGTTGAAACTTATTTATGTGTCCAATAAGAGTAAAGGGAGTGGTAATTTGAGTTATGAAATAACACTGCACCACGTCATTTCAACACCAAATAACATAACACCAAAAAACACCGAGTAATCATAACATCAAATAACACCACCTTTTGGGACACACTTTAAAAATAAAAAACAAATAAATGTAAACGCCGTTGCTATAAACATGAGTTAATGTTATAACATGCAAATGGGGTATCATAACTTGGAACCATGTTATGTTATAACTTGAGTTACTCTAGCAACGTAAATGAAAACGCCATTGCAACGCAAGAACGAAAGGAATGGTGCTAACGCCTAAACGGCGTTGTTTTGCTTCCACGTTGGACGAATTTGTTGCCAGCTATGCAATAACGCCGTTTCGGCGTTATGGTACCCTTCGCTCTAAGTGTACACGAGTACAACGTGTTTCAAACACCTGTGAATTAATTCACAAACTATTGTTTCGATTTATAGAAAACCATTCTTATAACTCTCTAATGGACACAGTATGCCAGCTTCAAGACTACGTGAAACTTATTTTTCTGTAGTTGTATTATCAAAATATCCTCGGCAGACTGATCTAGGGTGGAGCCAAAAAAGTTATGGCTGAAGGGTAAACTTTGATAAATTCTATAAACTACACTACAAACTGTTTTATTAGAGAGACAAATTATAAAAATAGCCATATACTTTAAAAAGTTTACGCTACAATATTTTTCGCTCAAGGGCACATGCCCACCCTGCCTCCTCCTGTTTCCACTGAATTTTACCTCTAAGATCATTCTCGCAAATCATGTTGGATTGTTGGAATACAAAAAAACTACACTCTCTCCATCCCAAAATAAATGTCTTGTTCGACTTTTTGAAATGCTTTTTTTTTTTTTTTTTTCAACTTTGGCCTTAAATATCTTTGTATGTTATATAATACTTGAAGAAAATTATACAAATGAAAATAATCAAATATATTTAAAACTCAATCCATTCATATATTTTGTATCAATTATTATATAAGAAACACACAAGAAAGTTAAGGTCAAAGGATAAAATGAACGATCAAAAAAGTTAAAATTGGACATTTATTTTGAGACGAAACATGAAAGTAGTACAAAAAAGAAAATCAAATAGAAAGTTATGAAAGAGAACCATTTGCCCCTAGAAGATTTACGTTTTCACCTTTCTGGATATGAATATTTTCCGATTTTTTTTTAACGGCCAAAATTTTGACACCCTATACGGCTACGCTTTCAGTGAGACTTAAACTCTCAATCTCTAGGTTGGTGGGCAACTCACATACTACTAAGTCAAAGACTTTGAAATGAAATTTGTTTTGATCTCGATCCAAAAATCGCATATCACCCAGTGACCCAAAATCCTAAAACGTTTATTCAACCAAAACTCCAAAATCGTCCATATATCTGGAAAGGAAAATGTTTGATGGACCTAATAAAGGGACCTAATCATGGATCTAATGCTTAAAATACTTGTACAGTGCACTGTACAAGTATTTTAAGCACTGTACAAGTATTTTAAGCATTAGGTACTGTACAAGTATTTTAAGCATTAAGTCCATGATTAGGTCCCTTTATCAATGCTCATCTGGAAAATACTTGCTTTCTCACGAGTAGTTAGATGTTTGACAACTTGACATGTCTAACAGAAAGGATAAACACGAGGACAAGTGAAAACAGCATATATCATTTCTCAATCATTTTATTTTTTTCAAACATATATATTCGCATGCAAAGGGTCAAACTTTGCCACTCGTAATGTTTGACCCAAAGTCTTCATTCATAGTTGTTGACTTTTTTGAGTTTTTCTATGTAGAATAGCCTACTATTATTATGTAAGCAAATTCGTAACATGCACAATCGCCATAACTTTTATGCTGGATTGGCGGTTGTTGCCTAGTTGGCACTTTTTAAAACACAAAAAGCTTCCCCTAATTCGTGGGAGTTACTCAAGACGCTTGGAGCCCAAGAAAAGATTCCGTATAGCATCTTTCTTCATGCTATATTTGCTAATTACTTTAATACCCTCAAGGTGTTGTTCAATGCATTTGTTCCCTCTTTAATTTCATTTAAAATTTGATTAATTCATAATTACTTGAAAAGTAAATGTGAAGGGTAAGAAAAAAAAGAAAAATTATATTTTTATAATACAATATTATTGGATTATTACATTTGTCAAATCTTTATGTGAATACTCCTTCCGTCTCAAAATTATTGTCCCCTATTAACTTTTTCAGTTTTTACTTTTCAACTTTGACCTTAAGTATTTTTGTTTATCTTACATAATACTTGATACAAAATATATGAACGAATTGAGTTTTAAATGTATTTTCATTTGGTATAATTTTTATCAAAAATTGTATAACACAAACAAAAATATTTATAGTCAAAGTTGAGAAAGAAAGACCGAAAAAGTCAATAGGGGACAATAATATTGGGATGGATGGAGTATAATTTAAACTCATTATGGATGTAGCATTGTTTAATCATGAATTCCTTGATAATTAAATAAAGGAATATTATAAGCTAAAATAATAAATGATCCAATGTTTAAGGTTGTGTGCGATGGCCACCTTTCCATCACATCCATCTCAGTGCCATATCAACTTTTTAATACATCACTTAACCAACTAACGCCTATAGTGGTGATCACCTAACTAAACACATAACAATACTCTACTCAACACAAATACCTCATAATATATCCCCCCCCCCAATAAAAAAAGGATCCATTTCGGTAGAAGCGTCGTTAAAGGTGGCCACACGTGAAGGAAGCTTACCGCGAGTGGTGAAGACAACCATAACTTCCGATATAATATATCTTAATAAGTCAAATTTAAAATAAAAATAAGGAACAAACACAATGAAGATCATAGAAATCATACAAAAGTATCAATGAAATTTCTTAAATCCTCATGACACAAATGGCATATGAAAAGTTATACAATAATAGACATGATACATTGACTTCATAAAAGGTTAAAACCAAAGTTGTGATAATAAAATTCAATTATTATCATTTTCATCTTTACAAGATTGGAGTCGTAAAAGTATACAATATTGATATAAATAGTTCCTTCATACGTATTATAGTTTATCCCAAGTAATTATGCTATGACATTCGTTTCAACTCACTTTATGATATCAAAATCGAATCGTAAGATCATATAACTGGAAAAGTAAAGGCATGGTTTTCATAAAAATGTTTGGTTCAACGGGTTAATTTTAACCCTAAGTTCTTTTAAAATATCGCCATCACAACCGAGTTAATGTTCAACTGTTTGCAAATTAGTGAGAAAAAATTTAAACCCATGACATATTTTATAGAAGCCGGCCTTTCATTTCTCATCCCTGTAAAAGCATTTGCGTTGAAATAATAAGCACCTGATAAGTAGCCCCAAGGTTAAAATGCATACAAAGTTTAATATATTATTTAGCGCAAATGACAAAAAAATGCATGGAACTTGACACTTTTTGTGATTGTGTCAACTATTTTTTCTTATTGTGTGTACTGAACTTTCAAATTTCGATCATTGTGTGTATTTTGTGACTATTCTGCCATGTAATATGACTATTTTACCATTCGAGATTTGAAAATTTTAAGGGTAAAATGGTCACAAAATAAACACAATGATAGAAATTTAAAAGTTCAGTACACACAATAAGAAAAAGAAAATAATTGGCTACACACAATCACAAAAAGTGTCAAATTTGATGCATTTTTTTGTCATTTACCCTATTATTTACTAAAGCCAAATTCATATTTTCTTTCTAAAAACTTGAAAATTTCATATTTATCCAAATCTTACTTTAAAAGCATTATATAAAATGGATCAAATGACTGTATTTTAAATATATATAAAATTGATAATCAAAATATAGAAACAAATGAAATTCTCCTTAGAGTAAATTGCACCGTTCGTCTCTGTGGTTTGGGTCAAATCCCTATTCTCGTCCATAATTTTTTTTTTTTTTTTTTTGCATTATTATCTTTATCATGAAACTATGTAACACCATTGATCCTTATCGTTAAATAAGGATCAATGGTGTTACATAGTTTCACAAAAGAATTTAACAGAAGTTAGCGATAAGGACCAATGATGTTACATAATTTAAAGATAAGGATAAATCATGTATGAAAAAAATAAATACAAGAGTAGAGATTTAGCCCAAACCACAAGGACGAACAACATAATATACTCTTCTCCTTATTTTACAAACAAAATTGCAAAAATATTTTGATCAAAGGGCACATAAGTCAAATCACACTATTCCAGAATTTTCTTGGTCTCCAAGAATTGAACCAGAAAATAAATGCTAGTAAAATAATCCACACGTATCCACTTGCCTTTAATTCAATTCAACTCACACAAAACGACACCGTATCATCCCAACCGCCAATCACCCCCCACACACTTTTCGTATGGTATAAAATCACCCTAAACCCTTCCCCAAGCAAAAAAATATAAAATATAAAAAAAAATATCTCCCACACAAATATAACACACACTAAAAACACACAGTTAACAAATTTCTGTTACAATGATGAGGCGTGGATCAACTACTGTAATCCGATCAATCCTAACAACAACAACAACAAGTCCACGTGGATTCTCTACTGGTGCTGACAAGGCAGTGGTGACATGGTGGATGAGGTCATCAGGTGGTGCTCGTAATGCGAGTACGGTTGCGTTAGGTGCAGATAAGGAGGAGCAGCGTAAAGAAGAGACGGTGGTTAACGGTGGCGGAGGAGAACGGAAAGGGAATAAAGAGATTACGAGTTATTGGGGAGTGCCTCCGTCTAGGCTTACGAAGGAGGATGGGACTGAGTGGAAGTGGAACTGCTTTAGGGTACGGTTTTCGTTTTTTTATTTTATTTTACGCGTTATTTTGTTATCAGTTATAGCAATATATATATTACTGTATTAGCGATAACAAAATAATGCTAATTAATATATATTAAGTTAATATATATTAATTAGCATTATTTTGTTATCAGTTATAGCAATATAATTACTTGTTAATGTATATTAATTAGCGAACTGATAACAAAATAACGCTAATTACTGTTTATTAATTGTTAATGTATATTAATTAGCGTTATTTTGTTATCAGTTATAGCAATATAACTATTACTGTATATTAATTGTTAATGTATATTAATTAACGTTATTTTGTCATCAGTTATAGCAATATAACTGATAACTAAATAACGCTAATTACTGTATATTAATTGTTAATGTATATTAATTAGCGTTATTTTGTTATCAGTTATAGCAATATAACTGATAATAAAATAACGCTAAGTTATCAGTTATAGCAATATAACTGATAATAAAATAACGCTAATTACTCTATATTAATTGTTAATGTATATTAATTAGCGTTATTTTGTTATCAGTTATAAAATATAACTGATAACTAAATAACTGTATATAAATTGTTAATGTATATTAATTAGCGTTATTTTGTTATAAGCTATTATATTATTTTGTTATGAAGATTATTGATGATAGTAACGTAATTTAGTTATATAGAAATATATATTGAGTTAGCGTAACTCGTTATGAAAATTATTACTACTAGTAGTGACAAATTAGTTTTATTAGCGTTATTTTGTTAGCTGATCTGTTATAGCGATATAGTGTTATTGTGCCTTTAGGTCATAGTGTAACGTTTTATGAAAATGATTACGAGTACTTAATACGACATACTTGTATATTTTAGTGTTATTTTGTTATCAATTATAGCAATATCTATTGACTATTACTGCATATTTAGTTATCAGCAAATTGGTTATGAATATTATTGATGATGGTAATGTAATTTAGTTATCTTATAGATGCTAATTAGAAACTAGTCATAATATTATAGTAACTCGTACTTACCATTTGATATTTATATTACCGTTAATAATAATTTAACTATATTTAATATTCAAACCCGTGTACGTATAGATTAAACTTTTAAATAGGATAACATGAGTTCTTATTTATATTTAACGTACATAGTAAAAAGATATTTTAATAGATGAAAGTTTAAAACTAATATTTATTTTAAAAGTATTTAATGTATATTGAAACTAATTCGTACATTTGTAAAATTTTGTAAGTTTAATGGATTGAAGTCTCAAACCAATACTAATACTCATGTAATTGTAAACAAAGTTCATGTTATAAAGTGTAGGGGGTATAAAGTGTAAGGGGTTATTTGTTTATTATCTAAAGTTATCAAAAAACATGGAGATTTATAATTTTACACTTAACTCCATATAATATATTTAAAATTCAACCACTAATGTTTTATTAATTACCTCCTCTTTTGTTAAGTTTTTATTTTCATAAATTTGACACCTATATTTGTATGTGTTTTTTTCCTTAATCAAATTCTCCATCAAATTTATTAAAGTTTGACCAAAATCAATTTAATTTTGACTTTCTATTGGCCAATCATATTGCTTGATTTCGCCTATGTGGCAAAATCGAGCTCTCCTATTGGTCTAATTTTTTTTTTCAGTGAGAAGGGTTTTACAAAAACACTCCGAAATGATGTAATTCTTTTATTATATAAAAGATTTATGCTGTAACACTCGATTCAACTCATTTTATGAGATCAAAAATCCAATCGTAAGATCATATACCTGAAAGAGTAAAGTCATGATTTTCATAATATGTTTGTTCAATGGGTAATCGTAACCCAGAGTTCTTTTAAACATATCGTGATTACAACCAAGTTAATGTTCAACTGTTTTATGCAACAAGTGGGAACAAATTTAAACCCATGACATATTTTATAGAAGCCGGCCTTTCATTTCTCATCCCCGTAAAAACATTTGCGTTGGAAAAATTAGCACCCGATAAGTAGCCCCAAGGTTGTTGCATACGAAGTTTAATATATTATTTACAAGGGGCCAACTTCATATTTTCTCAATAAAAACTTGAAAATTTCACATTTATCCAAATCATACTTTTAAAAGCATTGTACAAATTGCATCAAAGGACTGCATTTTAAATATATATAAAATTAATAATGAAAAAATGGAAACAAATGAAATTCTCCTTCGAATAAATTACACCGTTCGTCTTTATGGTTTGGGTCAAATCCCTTTTCTCGTCCATAATGTTTTTTCTTGCATGACTGATTATTATCTTGAAACTATGTAACACTATTGATCCTTATCGCCAGCGATAAAGACAAATGATGTTACATAGTTTCACGAAAGAATTTAACAGAAGTTAGCTATAAGGACCAATAATGTCACACAATTTCAAGATAAATATCAATCATGCAAGAAAAAAAATTAAGAATGACATTAGAGATTTAGCCCAAACCACAAGGACGAACAATGTAATTTACTCCTCCTTTATTTACAAACACACCAAACAAAATTGCAAAAATATCTATTATACTTAAAGCTTATCCCCCTTAATTTAATGTGCAAGGGGGGTTGTGCACAACCATAAGTACGGTACAACATGGTTAAAGCAACACCTTAAACTCTAAAATGTATATACCGAAATCAAATATTACCACATAAAACATGTATTCAATTCATTCGATTTAATTACACAACTCATAAATTTGTGTATTGAATGTCCACAAAGATGGAGTTACGGAACACAAAAGGTTGCAGGTAGTCCTTTCGTATCCATAACTAACACAAATAATTCAACTATAAATAAAACCTTTCCCTCAACATCGACATCCACATTGTGGTGTTCTCGACTCATAGTTAGGTCAATTTTCATAGTACGAAAATTGAAAGTAAATCCCATCCTCCTCGATAAACAACAACCAAAATCATTCCAACTCACAACAAATACTCGAATATGAAAAGAAATAAATATGATCTCAGTTTCGTTTTCTTTTCGTGTTGTATAAGAACCCACATATCTTTAAAGATCATAACATGAAAGAAAACACCATCATTGGTCTTTGTTCTTAATATCCGAATGTTACAAAAGAAAAAACGATAACAACTTTATTTCATCTTTTCTTTCATTTGGTTAAATGAAAAACAAAACGAAGAAAGTTACAACACAAGATGAACCTACCCGAGACCCTCGAAAGGATCTTGAAGCCTTAAAGATGTCTTCTTGATTCGGATTGATTATGATGGAGATGCTTTTTTTAATGGTTAGATAAGGTGTGATCGGTGTGGTGTTTAATCTGCAAACGAGAGAGATAGATGTGTTTGTGTGCGTGTGAGTTTAGAGAGAGATAGATGAGAGAAAAAGATAGCAGAAGAACAATAGACTTTGTGTGGTTATGTTTTTTTTTTCTTTTTTTTTTTTTCTTTTTTTTTATTCGTATGAAGAGATGGAGGAAAAGGATACGTGTTATAACTAAAAGTTAGGAGGAGCTTGGTGCAAATATGGTAAGTAGTAATTAGATATAATTGTGTTTAATTGAATTAATTTTGGATCGGTTTCATTGTGAATGTCTTAACCATCAAGAAACTTTATATATTTTTTCATGGATGCAGGAAACTGAATTAATGGACATGAAGGGGAGTGATGAGCAAGAGTTGAATTTATTCACATAATAAAAACTATTTATTTGTTTAGTTTGGTTTATGGTTTTGTGATCTACAAGTGGAGACTTATAAAAGTGTGTAATGGCCGGTGAAGGTCATGTTAATGGCTTTGAATAAATTTGTAGTGGTTATTCACTTATTCCTATTCATTATATTCTCCTCCATTATTTATTTATTTTTTTTTTATTTTTTTTTTACTATTGAGATGCAAATATATCTCATTCGTATGTGGTTGAAGACTTTTTTGGGACACTAACACATTGATTTGTCACATATATATTCTTTCTTTTTATTCACCATTGTTTACTTTTCACTTTTTAAGTTTGATATATCCCTATTTATGCTATAATACTTGATAATCGCCCAAAGATCACTTTTAATCTTCACATAAATTGTGAAATGATTACGTCAGTGAGAAAAAGTAGACGCTATGTATGGTAAAAACATCACACATGTCCCTTGCAGTAGTTACTCTCTTATTAACTATGATCGAATGTATAATTTTTTCATTTCAATTCTTTAAGGTAATTGTTTTTCTTAAACCATCGAAAGTCATATGATAATGTTAAGCAACTTCTAAAAAAGTTGAAATTTTATCAAATAAATAAATCATACAATTGGCTTTCTCAGCCGGATTAATTAATGAGTAAATGCAGTTTATTTGTTAGTCACGAATTAAAATATATGTTGCATCAAGGCAACTGTTAAGATACCAAACCAAAGGATGTTACCACTATTGCCTTTTAACAAAAATACGACTTTTTTTTTTTTTTTTTAGTTAACAATGATGATTTATTTTCCCCTTTGTTTTGTAACGAGATTGTCAAACAAATAGAAATATTCAAAGAATATTATTTAGCTTGAATAATATAAGCGGCATGCTTCACCATGCATTTCGTGGGGTCAAGTTTTCCATCTTTTATACAATACTTATTAAAGATTAAATAATGCAACTTTATATTCTTCAAACTCATAAATCATACGTTCTTTATCTTTAATCAATGCTTGAGGACTTTTTTTTAAATAACATTATTACAATATGTTACTTTTTTTTAGTTCAAATATAAACAATCAAGTCAATACCAAAATCGATACTTAAATTTATGAAAAAGTTGTGGTGTCAAGAAAGTCAGGTTGTTTCAAAGCTGAACATGACCACACGGGTTAACATGATATTGAATATGACCACACGGGTCAACATGATACTGATTATTACCACACGGGTCAACATATAATTAAAATCTTAAGGATTTATCAGTTCATTCTCATATGTGACAGTGCAACTTATAATTTGCATGAAATTTCATTTGATTTTTTCACCAGAAAAAGAGAGATTTCCACCTTACAAATCGAGTGGGGACTGATTCTATGATAAACAACAATTGATTTTAAAAAGTATACGCAGGGCTGACAGGTAAACATTACGTGATGAACAATTAAATACAACATTTGTGCATCACACGGGTAAGTTAGTAAGCTATGATTTTCTCATGCTACACATAGTTACATTAGAGCAACTTTTATAGTCAAAAACAATGTTTTGCTTCCATGTACGGGATATAATATGTGTTAAGTCATACATGACTTTGTCCCGATAGAGAAAAAAAAATTATCTAACTTATTCACTCAAAATCTGCCATTTAAAACTACAAATAGTTTTATAATTCCCAATGACAAAAGTGACAAATAAATAGGGGAAAAAAACTTATGTAACTTACTCAAATTAAAATACTACATATGAAAAGACTATGTTAATTGAAACTTTTAATGAAAATAAACTAAATTAAATACAAAAGTTATGATAATATTAATACGCATCTAAATATCAAGTCCACTAAAATAAATACAATGCAACTTCTCTAATAGGCATCTAAATACCGTCATATGCTTATACAAACGTCTGCACCAACATTACGAAAAAACACATAACTACTCAACAATCAGACCGTGCATCGCACGGGTTGAGGGAAGCCTCGTTTTATTAAACGGAAAATAAGTCAAATCACACTATTCCAGAATTTTCTTGGTCTCCAAGAATTGAACCAGAAAATAAATGCTAAAAAAATAATCAAAACACGCATCCACTTGCGTTCAATTCAATTCAATTCACACAAAACGACACCGTATCATCCCAACCGCCAACCCCCACACACTTTTCGTATGGTATAAAATCACCCTAAACCCTTCCCCAAGCAAAAAATATTAAAAAAAAAAATATCTCCCACACAAATATAACACACACTAAAAACACACAGTTAACAAATTTCTGTTACAATGATGAGACGTGGATCAACTACTGTAATCCGATCAATCCTAACAACAACAACAAGTCCACGTGGATTCTCTACTGGTGCTGACAAGGCAGTGGTGACATGGTGGATGAGGTCATCAGGTGGTGCTGCTCGTAATGCGAGTACGGTTGCGTTAGGTGCAGATAAGGAGGAGCAGCGTAAAGAAGAGACGGTGGTTAACGGTGGCGGAGAAGAACGGAAAGGGAATGATAATAAAGAGATTACGAGTTATTGGGGAGTGCCGCCGTCTAGGCTTACGAAGGAGGATGGGACTGAGTGGAAGTGGAACTGCTTTAGGGTACGGTTTTCGTTATTTTATTTTAGGTTCGTTATTTTGTTATCAGTTATAACAATATATATTACTGTATTAGCGTTATTTAGTTATCAGTTATCGATAACTAAATAACGCTAATTACTGTATATTAATTGTTAATATATATTACTCCGTAATTAGCATTATTTTGTTATCAGTTATAGCAATATAACTGATAACTAAATAACGCTAATTACTGTATATTAATTGTTAATATATATTAATTAGCATTATTTTGTTATCAGTTATAGCAATATAATTACTGTATATCAATTGTTAATGCATATTAATTACTGATAATAAAATAACGCTAATTACTGTATATTAATTGTTAATGTATATTAATTAGCTTTATTTTGTTATCAGTTATAGCAATATAACTGATAATAAAATAACGCTAATTACTGTATATTAATTGTTAATTGTTATTAATTAGCGTTATTTTGTTATAAGCTATTATATTAATTTGTTATGAAGATTATTGATGATAGTAACGTAATTTAGTTATGTACCAATATATATTGAGTTAGCGTAACTCATTATGAAAATTATTACTACTAGTAATGACAAATTAGTTTTATTAGCGTTATTTTGTTATCTGATCTGTTATAGCGATATAATGTTATTGTGCTTTTTAGGTCGTAGTGTAACGTTTTATGAAAATGATTACGAGTACTTAATACGACGTACTTGTATATTTTAGTGTTATTTTGTTATCAGTTATAGCAATATCTATTGACTATTACTGTATATTAATTATTAGTGTTATATATTTTGTTATCAGCTAATTGGTTATGAAGATTATTGATGATGGCAATGAAATTTAGTTGTGTTATGGATGTTAATTAGAAACTAGTCATAATATTACACGTTTCAGTTATCGTGTTTTTATTGTGTTTTGTTTAGGTTATAGTAACAGAAAAGGAAGACTATTACTAGTGATGATAGTTTACTTGTTGCGAAGATTTTTATTAATTATCAGTTATAGCAATATAATGAGATATCGCGTTACGAAATATATTACTAGGAATGATAACTTAGTTTTATTAGCGTTATTTGGCTTAATAGTACCTTATAGCGATATAATGTTATCGTGTTATGAAAATTATTACTGGTAATTATGATAAGGTACTTGTGCATATTAGTGAATACTGATGTTAGTAACTAGTCACAAATCGCGGTTAAAATGAGTTTCTAAGAGAATTGAACCATGTTGATATTTGTTAACTAATTTGATTTCTTTTGTAGTATGCTGTGGTTATTACAGTAGAGTGTAGAAGTTTGTTGCTATAGGTAGTAAATAATGAAAGTGGATGTTGAGATATTC
Source organism: Artemisia annua (assembly GCA_014162995.1). NCBI lineage: Eukaryota > Viridiplantae > Streptophyta > Magnoliopsida > Asterales > Asteraceae > Artemisia > Artemisia annua. The sequence continues at coordinate 34,659 of LBNU01013591.1, forward strand.
AATATAATTGTGAAAATAAATTGTTAACACTGTTTATGTGAAAAAAATTGGATAGTCATAGGAAAGTATATGTGAAATAGTTGTTGTAATTGTTATTATTACTAAATATTTGAATATACTTTGCTATTATTAGTTATTCACTTGTAATAGTAATTATTTTTTGTTATTTGTAAATTTGTTAAAATTTGAAAATGCATTGCTATTGTTAGTAAATATGTCGAAATATGTTGTTGTTAGTAAAAATGTAGAAATGCGTTGATGTTGAAAATACGCTCTGTTGTCAGTATACATATGAAAATACAAGCCGATGTGAAAGTTTGTTGTTATTGGTAAGTATGTGAAAGCATGTTGCTATTAATAGTTATCAACTTGGAATAGTAAACATTTTCTGTTATTGTAAATCTGTTAAGGCAGGTTGATGTTATAAGTAAACCTATGAAATACGTTGCGATTATTAGTCGAACTGTGACTTTGTGAGAGCGTGTTGTGATTATTACTAGGATTCTGACTCTGTGAGAGCCTGTTGAGATTCGTAGTAAAGAGTGAGCTGAGGTTGTTACGTAGATTAGTAAAAGTTTTTTGCGATCAGGAGTGGAAGCATGAAAATATTTTTCATTAAATTTAATAAAATTTTGAAATTACGTTGATGTAAATCTATGATTTTGTGAAAATATGCTGAATATTATTTGTAAATATGTGAAAATAGTTGTGTTATTGGTAAAAATATGAAAATATACGCAACTATTTTCTGAGAAACTGTGGACATCAATAAATCTGTGAAACAAGGTTGCTGTTATTACTAAAATATGTGGCCTATTAGTTTGTAGTATTAATTAACTTGTGTAATGGTATGTTTCTGTTATTTATGGTAAAAGTATGAGTGGATGTTGCTGGTAAATGTGTGAAAGTATCTTGGTATTTTGTGTAATTAACTTGTTCATGTTTGACTTGTTTTGGCAGCCATGGGAGACATACCAAGCAGATCTCTCAATTGATCTTAAGAAACACCACAAGCCCACCACCTGGTTAGACAAATTTGCATACTATGCTGTGAAATCACTCCGATTGCCTACTGATATTTTCTTTCAGGTGAATAAATTAGTACAATTGATAGAATTTTGTTACATAAAATGCAATTGTATTGGAAATTAATTGATTTATTATTAATAATAGAGGCGTTATGGTTGTCGTGCAATGATGCTTGAAACCGTGGCTGCTGTTCCTGGAATGGTGGGAGGGATGCTTCTTCACTGTAAATCCTTAAGGCGGTTTGAGCACAGTGGTGGTTGGATCAAAGCTTTGCTAGAAGAAGCTGAAAACGAGCGGATGCATCTAATGACATTCATGGAAGTTGCTAAGCCGAAATGGTATGAGCGTGCTCTTGTGTTCACTGTTCAAGGTGTTTTCTTCAACGCCTACTTTCTTGCATACCTTGCTTCACCTAAACTGGCTCACCGAATCACGGGGTACCTTGAGGAAGAAGCAGTTCACTCGTATACTGAGTTCTTGAAGGAGCTTGATAAAGGAAACATTGAAAATGTGAAGGCACCTGCTATTGCTATTGACTATTGGCGTCTTCCTGCTGATGCAACACTGCGTGATGTTGTGATGGTTGTAAGAGCAGATGAGGCTCATCATCGTGATGTTAATCACTTTGCTTCGGTTAGTATTCATTCATTATCTGGTTTTAATTTGTATCTTGATTGTTTTTTGATGAAGGTTGTGACATTTGGGATTTTGAATATGTTGCAGGACATTCATTATCAAGGTCGTGAGCTTAAAGACAATCCTGCTCCCATCGGATATCACTAAGGAAGATGGAAAAGATAATTGATGAAATCTAATGAATCTTTTTTTACCCAACTCAGTAATAAAAATGGAGTTTCTACTTGGGTAAATGAGATTGTTTTTCTGATTTTTATGTACAGAATCTATGGTGGTTTTTGTGCTAGTTTGATTGCTACATATGAAACCTATATAGTTTGTGTAAGAAACTTGAAGCAATATATGTGGTATTAATGGCGTTTTTCGATGTGTTTTTCATTGGCAGGGTGTTGTACCTGCTTTTCACTTTCATGAGATTCATCTTTCAAGACTGGTTTTGGTTTTGAAGGATATTTGAATCTTAAATGCAGGGGTGTAGTGGTTGTTTCGTTTATATCTAGATTATGGCTCGTCTCCTTTGCTTCTGAACAGGGTAAAGAAGCGATCCATAAGTTGGTTTAGTATCAGTAAATCCATATCTTAGGAAGATGGAATGTCTCAATGTTTTGAACAGGAATAGATATTTGAGTAACAGGATTGGTACGGCGACATTATTTTCAGGGTTAATGGTTCTGGTTTCTAAATGCATTAATGAGTATGGTAATGAATGTCTTTTAATTGGATTAGACAATGCTAGTTAGATTATTTCACTCCTAGACACAAGGAAGTCGATAAGGTAACCATCATAACATTGAATCGTTGGAGCTAATAATCTGTGTAGTTACTAGCCTCAGAGTTGAAAGGGGCTGATTTGGGGATAGAGATTCGTTTGTCACGAGGATAGAAAGTTTCGATGGTACTTCCCTCTGATTTTCATAGCAAGTAACTTTGTTGTATGGACGGTGATGCGATTAAGGGATACTTGAGATCAGGAACAAGTTGTATGTAATTACTTGAATATGATGGTTAATCGCTTCTACTGCTAATAACCCTGAACCCTGAACCCCTGAACCCCTGAACCCCTGAACCCTGAACCCTGAACCCTGAACCCTGAACCCTGAACCCTGAACCCTAAATAAGATTTTTTCACAACAAAGAAGAGACTATAAATAATAACTTTCAAAACCTAGAAACTCTGTGTTCATGTATGTTTGATCATGTAACTACCACAATTGTTTATTTTCTTCTAAACCTAAATTAGACTTTAAAATAATAATAATAATAATAATAATAATAATAATAATAATAATAATAATAATAATAATAATAATAATAATAATAATAATAATAATAATAATAATAATAATAATAATAATAATAATAATAATAATAATAATAATAATATTATTATTATTATTATTATTATTATTATTATTATTATTATTATTATTATTATTATTATTATTATTATTATTATTATTATTATTATTATTATTATTATTATTATTATTATTATTATTATTATTATTATTACTAGCTTATAAACCCGTGATAAATCACGGGTGGCTTATAAAGGGTTGAACCAGTTTAATTTGAACCGTTTTCGACCCAACCTAGCAAGTTGACTCGGTTTAAATCGATCCATTTTTTGCTTGGAACGGTTCAACCGGTTGAACCACCCGGGTTGAACCAGGTTTCAAAACATTATGTTAAATTTCCAAATCTTCAAACTTTTATTGTTTTTCGTTTATAACCTATAAACTTTTTTTTATCAATAAACTATGTATCGCTATAAAATCCCGTTGCTATGCACGGGTACTCGTCTAGTTTAAATAATGTATAAGATAAAAGCAAAAGTCATAAAAAGGGAGAGGATCATCTGTGTTCTTAAGTTGAGTAAAAGGGTGGAAAGAAAATGAAAGTGGTTTTTATTGTGTTCTCAAGTTTTTATTAGAAAGTTTGGCAAAAAAAAAATTATAGGAAGTAAAGTGAAAGTAAATGAATGAAAGTGGAAGGATTTTGCATAGAAAACTTTCACCTACTTTTAGGGTGAAAGTCAACTTTACTTCCTCTTCATTTCTTTACTCCCTTTTGCTTTACTTTACTTTCACTTTCTTTTTATTTTTTTCTTGAGAACACAGTAACTTGACTCAAGTTAGAGGATCTTCAACCATTTGATTAAATCAAAAGTCAAGATGATGTGGTTTCACATTTAATCTTGACATTTGATTTTAATCTCGTGGTTGATGATCATCTAACTTGAGTCAAGTTGTCCCACCAACTTGAGATGATCCTCTTCCAATAAACAATAGTTACATTGGATACTAAATATTTAAGATAATAATAATAATAATAATAATAATAATAATAATAATAATAATAATAATAATAATAATATTAGCGTAACTGTATATGAGTTATAACCATGATTTCTAAAATATATACTGATATACATCTTGTTCAAATTAGGATTTTTTTTTTTTTTTTTTTTTTTTTTTTATTATTTTATTTTTTTTCAATGGAACGTGTTAAACTAAGGAAAAAAAATGTTAAAGGAGTTTGAATATACTATAATGAGTTTTGGAGCTAACTTGTTTATTTTACAAAACTTAAAAATGAGTTAGAATATCGAGTTTATAAATTAGAGGCTACTTGTGACATTTTAAATATAAAAGGATGTTTTTTAAGTTGGCGTAAATTTTAATATTTATATAAGGCATAGCTAACGGTGTCGTAATGAAGATTAGAACTATTTAATTTTCGTATTAACAACTAGTTATAATACCCGTGCACGCACGGGGTTTTCCAAAAAAATTTATTATATAGTATTATCGTTTAAAAACAGAAAATCTTATGTATATTTTAAAAAGTTAGAGCATCAACATGTGCGAAAGTAAGAAAAATAGTTAGTAGAAATTGTAAATATAACCGTGGCATCGACCTTGTATTGGATTCTTAAGCGTGTCTTCTTCTAATGTTATTGGGACAAAGGTTCTTTGATCACATAAGATTACACATAAATCAAATTTATTTTAAATTTTTGTTTAATATATGGATATATAAGAATTTACCTGTGAAAATTATGATATAAATACAACTAATAAGTATGCATGAGTTTTTCATTATATATTAATATCAATTAATATTTTGTAAAAATTTTATTGGATGAAAGATTTAACTTTGTTTAGCTGACATATATGATCATGAAATAATGTTGAGATTGAGTGTGTTGTTAACGTTTAACTATTAATATCATGTTGGAGGCAAAATGTGGACGTTTAGTAATACGTAATGAGCGTTGGCTGAAGTTTCTTTAAAAATACGCCATATAATTTAAACCG
>LBNU01013591.1:40401-60452 GCA_014162995.1 Artemisia annua
AAATTTATTAAAGTTTGACCAAATCAATTCAATTTTGACTTTTTATTGGCCAATCATATTGCTCGATTTCGCCTATGTGTCAAAATCGAGGATTCCTATTGGTCCAATTTTTTTTCCACTAAGATTGTTTTGTCAAAAAAACTCCGAAATGATGTAATTCTTTTATTATATAAAAGATGAAAAAACAAGATCACACTTTTTGAATAAATACTGAAATTTACATGTCTTAGTGAATTTTTCTAATACGTTCGGGTATTCTAATTTTCTTATATTGTTGCTACGAAAAGAGTGTATCCATGGAGTTAAACCTGATACATCTCTTGATCTTTCAAGCTCACATGGTCAGTATATTTATCGATCTATGTAATTTGGAGATGGCAAACTGGGCGGGAGGGTAAGACGTGAAAGAGGTGGTTTGGGTCAAAATAGGTTGTGTATTGGTAGTTGGCTCATGTAAGCTAAACCAAATGTCTGAGTAAATTTTGACCCTTTACCTAATATCTCCATGTTACAACTCTTAAGAATTGATTATAAAGGGGGTCGGGTGTGCTATGCAAGTTCCTAATGGTGTGACTTTGATGTCACATGTCAAGTGTGGTAACAAGTGAGCTTATGTTCAGTTCCATGAACCATTGTTATCAACATAGATGGTCTTCTTGAGGTTTATATTCATTAACATAATACACTTGAAGATATTCAATAAGGATTAAATTACATAAGCAGAGTATTGCAACATAGTGTTAGAATATTATAATCATGACTATCATAATAAATTACTAATACAAAGTAGCACATAATAGCGGAAGCATAGGATCAAGTATAACATATAAATTGTTAACTAAAACGTAAATAGTAAACGCACCTCAAGCAATTCTTGATTTGGGATGAACAAGTGATGAACCCTAATTAGGGTTTATCTAGATCTATGAATAACCCCTTACCTTTTTGTTATTCGATCTCTTGATAACAACAATAGTGTGTTGTTACCTCGTTCTTGTACACACAAACTATAACGAATAAAAGAGATTGCAAGATCTAATAAAACACTTTTGTTTGGAAGACAAAAATCGAAACCCTAAGGGTTTAGGGAATTCGATCGGCCACCAAGAAAGAAAAGAGAAGGAAAAGACTTTAGGGTTATGTGTGTGTGCACAAAAGGTGAGAAACCAATAACCCTTGCCTTTGTATATATACTAGACAAAACTTGGAGGACAAGTTGGAGTGGGTTTGGGTTTCCCCACCCCATACGACCGGCCACAAGGACCAAGAAGGAATTCTAGATCCTTCTTGGCTCCTAATTTCATTCTAGTCCTTTTCTTTCACATTTAACGATAGTTAGTCCTTAACCTTAATAACTAACGATCGTTAAGTCCGTTAAGTGTTTAAATAATAATTATATACTAACATTTAATATAATTATTATTATACTTTTATTCTTGTTTGTATTGTGTGCAATCCCGAGGTCTCGCGTTCGATTCTAGACATTTACGTGTTAATACAATAACCATATTTTCAACAGCTCCCACTTGGTTATGTATTAATAGTAAAATGATATTGGTCGGCGTCTTGCAACACTCCAATACCCCTAGTTCAAACCGAGCTGAGTTTCCTGGAAAAACCCTTAACGATTCATCGTTATTATTATCCTTTTGTTTCTAATACTCTGATTAATAAAGAAATAAATCTTTATTAATATTCAGTTTCTCGTTTATCAATGATTGAACAAAATTACCAAAACATCTGAACGTATTCCAGATAGACTTTGGGTGTGGCCACACAAACATTTTGTCAATCCTACGAGTGGCCCATAGTATTAAACTTCAAAACAAATTTGAAGGAACAAATTCTATCTTGACTACAAGACTAACCCATGAACTTTGCAACACTTCTGAAAACAACCCTTATAACTACCAGTTACGGATAGCGGTAGATTGCTCCACAGAAATGCACTACATTCATGACACTTATCTGGCATCTCAAGTCTGAGGATAACTAATTATGATTTACTTAGATAAGTAAAATCATTTAGTTTGGGATAAGTCCAATATCCAATTCATTGAATACCTTAATTGTCTTCCCTTAATAATATTCCCATATTATTAACCAACAATGGACAGTTTTAGAATAATAAAATTATTCAAGGATATAAACATGCAAAAACAAGGATATATATTATTAAAGCAATGTAAATAAACAAACCATTCTTTATTTCATTGGAAATTAATAATCGTACATTACATCCTTTTATCCAAATACTAAAATAGATCAATGCATGATAATTCTAGTTAATGAATTATGCCTCAAGTCATGTCAATCATACTTGTTGACTAGGCATAAATCAACTAACTTTGATCTATAATAATTTTGAGAATACTTATTTCAAGAATTTAATTAGCAAAATTCTTGTATGTGTGTATCCAACTATCTTGATATAATCACACAATATTTCATAAATGATGTGATATCCTCAACCATCAATTTATGACAATCAAACTTTCAAACATTTTAAAGTTTAAAGTATTCTAATTCTTTAATGTATAATGCAACTATGCTCTTAGTCGAGCACAACTAGTTCACATGGCCATTAACAAGGATAAAATCCTACCATGACTAGTATTGAGTGTCATCTCAATTAAACTAGCATCATTGTATTAAAACTACAATATGCTCTTTAAAATCCCGTAAACTTAATATCCATTGTGTAATTTTGATGCCTTCCAATCTTTCAAGATTTACTGTCGGCTATAACAATTACGCAACAATTTGCTATATTGTATATACTTAGAATTTAGGAGCAGTTCCAGGTTGAGGATCGTTATTCTAAGACCAAACATATTCCATTAGAATATTCATTACACAAGTTATATAATAACTTTGATTGGATATCAAATATTGTCGAATCATTGAGCATGATACAACAATAAAATGATATACACGAAAATCCTTCAGTCATACTTAGATTTTATTCATGCTATATCTTTACAAATATATATATATATTTAGTCTTTCAAAATGATATATCATATTCTATTAGATTTATTTACCGCACAAGTTTATTAAACAATAAACTCTTGTTCCAAGGTTGTATGTTTTATTTTCTAAATCATCTAAGTAAATTTTCATTCCAATAAGACTTAACATTTTACTTATATGGAATTTTACTTCTTATATGTTATACAACATATATGATTTAGTAAATCAAACATAATACTCCCACTAGCTTTCAGGAATACTTAGAAATTACCTTATTCCAATTATAAATCAAAACATTGATTTAACAATTAATCATAAGAGTAATCTCCTAGATGCATGCATTATCCATTCATGGATTATTGCGCTTTGTATACTTCCAAAGATTTATTTGAATTCATAAACTCCCTTTGATTACTTATCGTCCTCGCTCAAGTAATCATTCAAGAAAGAGTTTTGATATTCATTGTCAAATTTCATATTCATATAAATATGACAATTACCATCTTTGTATTTTTAATGTGCTTAGGAAAGAGTATTCAATCATAGTTAATTGCTTAAATATGATTAATAATCTTGTCATAAGACATACATTAAAATATGTATACAATTTTGTCCATATGAGTTTTAACAAAGATTTAAACCACTAGAGTTACATTATCTTTGAATAAACTCATCATCATTCTCTAACTATTAAGAATTAAGATAAACCAAATTTGTAAAATTTTAATATCTTTATGAACAGCATCTATAACATTCATAGTATGAGTAGTTTACCAAATCCATTATTTGGTAATACTTCATCATATAATTCCCAACATATTAATCAAATACCTGAGATATCCAAGTGGATCTATGAATGATAATTCCATCATCATGAGGTTTATCATTTACATGTTAAGCCTCATCATGATCTTTACTAGTGTGTTTTTAGAAGATTATGTATTTTGTAATAAACTCCCACTCGCCTTTAGTAATCTATAGACTATCTATAAATACTTAACAATAAGAGCAACAATCCAATTTTCCCTTTTTGGGATATTACAAATACACATTGAGAGTTCCTGACATGCTTTATTAATAACCTTCACATAAGTGTCTTAACAAATTCTGAACTTCAATTTTAAGACTTAATGTGATTCATCACATTCCAGGACGTCTTATAAATCTTCTAGGAGTCTAATTGAGTATATTAAATTCATACTCAATTTTCTAACCTTGATAACTTTGGAAGAAAGAAGTTATAGTTATCTTTAATCAAACAATGAGAGTTTGAGAATGTTATCTTACCTAATCTAAAATGGATTTCGTGTAAACCCACTAATTCAAACTGTCGGTATTTTTATTAGGAAATCCTCACATTCAGTACGAATATCTAATAGATGCTGTTCATATCAAATATGATAAGAAATTTTAAACAATATCTCTGAGTTATTCTTTTTTAATTTTTAATCTTAGTTATTTCCAGAGAATGACTCTGCGTATGAGTTATATTACACAAGCATAATGTTACTAACTTTATCGTGGTTTACAGTCTTTGTTATAGATGAATCTAGATTTTGAGTAGTTAATTTGTCTCCAGGTTTATTATTATTCTATAATGTTATTCTGTCTAGATGATAGCAAAGAACTGCATTGATTATTCTCGAGTTACTTTTAAGCATCTCCTATATGATTTGCTTGTAACTATTTTTAGCTGTTGCGTACACATTGAAAATACAAAGATGGTAATTGTCATAATATCATGAATATGAATTGTGAGCGGGGATGAATAGTCCTAAAAAGGGGATATGTTCGCACTCTGAATGTCATTACATCCACCTAAAGGTTTCCTTTGCCGGCTGGTTGGGGGTGGTGAGACTTTAGAGGGAAGCCAGGGCAATTTCCCATTAAAGCAGGTACGCAATAAGTCAATTCACACCACGGGTATAGTTTATTCTTGGAGTTTTTAAGTTCATGAAGATATAACCTCGATTTTCTTGGAAGAATTGGCTCTAATAGCCCATGGTGTTTGTATTGGTATCCTCCGTGAATATGAATTTTCATAGTAAATGTGTGCGATCTACTTGAGAGAATTACTCTTGAATCTAGTGATTCAGTTCCTTAAGTGAGATATTGTTATATGATTCAGGATGGTCTCTGATTTTAATTGATAATAATGGTAATTTATCTCACTTATGATTCAGAAAAGTATTGATAACCAGACTTAACCTAGTAGTCTTGGGCGAATTGATTTATATAAAGTTGTGATTTGTACTAACTTGTCTATTGTTTTTGTGTGGTTTCTATAATCCACCAGTTATAAAAGGGGGGAGGAGGGGGTGTAGTTGTGGTGTAGAGGTGGCGGAGTTTTTTAGCTAAAAGGATTCCGTTTAAGTCTACCAAGTAAATTAAGTAACTTGTGCCATTGGAAAGAGAATGTGACCAAGAAATCCGCAATATAAGTATTGAAGGATTTTATAAGATCCTAATTTGCATGTGTTTGTGCTTTTTAATTGTTTACTTGACTTCGGGCTCCACTTTCTAAAAATAAAACATTACAACCTCTTATACAAAAAGAAGTTAATAATAATGTGCCACTAAATTCAAAAGATATGGCCCTATAAATTGGATAAATAATGTGAAATAAAGTCACAAAAGTAGTATAACGTACATAAACATTGTGTAAAAATAAATTTGCAAAACGTATAAAAGTTACACTAAAATGGTATGTTTTTACAAAAAGGTATAATTCACTTATTGATACTGAATAAAAGGTTGCTCATGTATTATCTAATCTTTATTGAAAGACATAAAGAGGTTGATATATTATTTGCTATTAAATGGTTTGGAACGCTTTATGAAATGGCTATATATTTGCGAAAATGTCAATTATAGCAATATGAATATAAGGGATATACTACAGATAATGAATACTGATGCCGATAGTCTTTCTATAATACAATAATTAGTTATTTGTTGTTTGTACTTTCAAATTATGCTCCATAGATTTAACAAAAACATCTGTATTTAGAATAGGTTGCCTTAATCAAAATTTTTATTATTAATATAAATTGTGTAAATGTAATCTTTATGGGTCTTATTCCTGTGCATTTTATAGTAACTAGTGGGTTTATATGTTTTGTTCTATTTTAATATTGCCATGTGCTCAACGAAGTATAATAATTGCCATGTTAATGATAAGTATACGAACGCAAGCTGCAATTTGACCAAGAGAATTGGTCCTAATATATTGAAGTACCATGACTTTTATTGTCAATTTGACCCCGAACCCTAAACCCGAAATCCTCAATCCTAAACCCCAACCCCAAAACCCTAAAACCTAAACCCTAAACTCTAATATGTCGTTTCAAGATGTTAGAAGGGTCAGTATTGTGCTTGTCTCCAATGTATTCAGGATGGTGTTTCTAGATGATAGCAAAACTGATGATTTTCTTGAGTTCTATCTCCTTGCTACTATTTTGTGGTGGGGGGGGGGGTTAAGGGGAAGTTGCACTCTTTTCCTACCCCAAGGTTTTTTCCCTTTGGGTTTTACTTTGGGTAGGACTTTGAGGAGGCAATTCCCATTAAACTGTCACATTGGCACTCTCCAGGTTATTGATTCTTGGAGTTTTGTTGAAGATGACCTGATTCTTGAAGTTGCTCATGGCCTTGGTTTTGTATGGTTTCTGTATATTTCATAGTTATTTTGTGAGCTTTTGAGATCATGTCAGTTCCTTAGTGTATTGTTCGGTTGGTCCCATTATACACTATAGATTCAGAAGTATGATAAGGGCTTAACTGGTCTTTGCTCATTGTTATTAAGTTGTTTGGTTTTGGTCTGTTTTGTGTTTCTAATTCCCGTATTATAGAGGTTATTGTAATTGCATGTTTTTTAGCATGGGGTTTTGTCCATGGCCATGAATTGTTGAGCCAAAACTGGCAAAGTAGGGATGTGTCCTATTTGCCATGTTGTTTTGTGCTTTTTATTGTACTTTGTCTTCGGGCTCCCTTTTCTAAATAAATTTACTGTTAAGAAAAAATAAAAATGCACACTTCAATAATGGGTATAAATTTAAAATAATGTGAATAAAAGTCACAAAAGTAGTATAACGTACATAACCATTGTGTAAAAATAATTTTTGCAAAAACGTATAAAGTTCACTAAAATGGTATGTATTTTACAAAAATGGTATAAAGTTCACTTATTTGCATACATGAAAAAAAAGTTGCATTAATTTCACTATAAGGGTATATAATTTGCTTAAATGGTGTAACGCTTATGAAACGGCTAATGAATTCAATAAAATAGGGTACAAAATAGGTTTTCCGATGTGTTCGTAAAATTAAATTAGATTTTGTTTTTTATTCTTAATATAATTGTCTTTAAACATCTAAGAATAGGTTGCTTAAAAATTTATTTATATCTATTGGGCTTATGTTTGGATTATAGTAACGTAGTGGGTTTATATGTTTTGTTCTATTCTAATATTGCCATGTGCTCAACAAAGTATAATAATTGCCATGTTAATGATAAGTATACGAACGCAAGCTGCAATTTGACCAAGAGAATTGGTCCTAATATATTGAAGTACCATGACTTTTATTGTCAATTTGACCCCGAACCCCGAACCCTAAACCCTAAACCCTAACCCCTAAACCCTAACCCCTAAACCCTAAACCCTATTATGTCGTTTAAAGATGTCAGTATTGTGTTTGTCTCCAGTGTATTCAGGATGGTGTTTCTAGATGATAGCAAAACTGATGATTTTCTTGAGTTCTATCTCCTTGCTACTATTTTGTGTGTGTGTGTGTGGGGGGGGGGGGGGGTTAAGGGGAAGTTGCACTCTTTTCCTACCCTAAGGTTTTTTCCCTTTGGGTTTACTTTGAGGAGGCAATTCCCATTAAACTGTCACATTGGCACTCTCCAGGTTATTGATTCTTGGAGTTTTGTTGAAGATTACCTGATTCTTGAAGTTGCTCATGGCCTTGGTTTTGTATGGTTTCCGTATATTTCATAGTTATTTTGTGAGCTTTTGAGATCATGTCAGTTCCTTAGTGTATTGTTCGGTTGGTCCCATTATACACTATAGATTCAGAAGTATGATAAGGGCTTAACTGGTCTTTGCTCATTGTTATTAAGTTGTTTGGTTTTGGTCTGTTTTGTGTTTCTAATTCCCGTATTATAGAGGTTATTGTAATTGCATGTTTTTTAGCATGGGGTTTTGTCCATGGCCATGAATTGTTGAGCCAAAACTGGCAAAGTAGGGATGTGTCCTATTTGCCATGTTGTTTTGTGCTTTTTATTGTACTTTGTCTTCGGGCTCCCTTTTCTAAATAAATTTACTGTTAAGAAAAAATAAAAATGCACACTTCAATAATGGGTATAAATTTAAAATAATGTGAATAAAAGTCACAAAAGTAGTATAACGTACATAACCATTGTGTAAAAATAATTTTTGCAAAAACGTATAAAGTTCACTAAAATGGTATGTATTTTACAAAAATGGTATAAAGTTCACTTATTTGCATACATGAAAAAAAAGTTGCATTAATTTCACTATAAGGGTATATAATTTGCTTAAATGGTGTAACGCTTATGAAACGGCTAATGAATTCAATAAAATAGGGTACAAAATAGGTTTTCCGATGTGTTCGTAAAATTAAATTAGATTTTGTTTTTTATTCTTAATATAATTGTCTTTAAACATCTAAGAATAGGTTGCTTAAAAATTTATTTATATCTATTGGGCTTATGTTTGGATTATAGTAACGTAGTGGGTTTATATGTTTTGTTCTATTCTAATATTGGCATGTGCTCAACGAAGTATAATAATTGCCATGTTAATGATAAGTATACGAACGCAAGCTGCAATTTGACCAAGAGTATTGGTCCTAATATATTGAAGTACCATGACTTTTATTGTCAATTTGACCCCGAACCCCAAACCCCAAACCCTAAACCAAAACTTAAACTGGATATTTAATATGGGAGTGACGGAGTAGTAAACTAAACTGATTTATTAGAAAATAAACTAAAACCGATTTGTTCAAGTTATATTGATTTTTGGAGAATGGACATTTTGGAGTGATTTTTTGATTGGTAATTGTGTTAATGAGTAAAAGCAATGGTCAATGGTGTTACTTTGATTTATGTCATGAAGATAGTTGATAAAGGGTTTTTGGAAAATGATTTTATGATTATTTTGAATATAACTAATATCGTGGTTTTTGGGAAATGATCTTATGATTATTTTGACTATAACTAATAGATTGGGATCCTCTCATGTTTTTAAATAGATAATGTTGGGTTTGTTGTGTGTGAGATTTTTAAATTTTAATAAGTTATAGGCCCTACATAGATGACTCTCTTTTTTTTCCACTCATTAAAGTACTCAACATTACCTCTAATTTTCAAATTAAACGTGATTTGCTTGGTCGTTTATGCTAGTGTCCGGAAGTTAATTAACTTTGGTTTGGAATTTATTTTTTTATTTTTTATTTATTTTTATTTATTTATTTATTTTTTGTGAAATTGATGTCGTTCAGTTTTTTTCAAGCCCAAGAAGAATATCATGATTCAGACTATTGATGATATTTTGGTCGTTTATGCTAGTGACCGGAAGATAGTTGTATTTAGTGAGTTTTTTTTTTTCTTTTTTTTTTCTGTTTTTTTGAATTGATGTCGTTCAAGTTTTCAAGCCCAAGAAAAAAATATCATGAAGACTTATGATGATATTTGTATGAAGCCCAAGAGGAGTTTCAGTGAAGTGTATTATGAGAAAAAGATCATTAGTCCGCGTACAAATGACAATTGAGTGACTTTATAGAATGGAGATACTGGATAGATGTTTATTATTGACTTTAGCCACTAAGATAAATTTGCCTGTTAGTCATACTTAATACATGGATTCACCTCTCTCTCACCTATTATAGTGAGTTCAAATCCCTCCATTAGGATATTTAGAGTGATGGAGAGTGTGCAAGCAATTTTACTTTATGACTGTTATCTGGTGCGTGTTGTTAATCCGGTAAGCTATTCAGTTTTATAGAAACTATTCAGACAAGAGAACATTACCGAAGTAATCACACCACGTGAGATAACATTATCTTAGGATTAATCAGGAGTTTAATACCAAATAATAGCGTATATATAGAGATGCGCATATTAAAAAGCATTTATAAACCCATACTAGCTCTTATTAACACCATTGTATTTAATATAAGTAAATGACTATCAGTATTACAACTAACTACTTAGTTCATAGGCAAGTAAATTCATCCTCTCCAGCTTGTACACGTGGCAATTTACTGTCCATATTTTATGGATCGAAGACAGTATTTGTAACCCGCTAAGTGATATCAGCAACCTCCAAGAAGTACCGGGATTTGGCTTTCCAGTATTCGAACTTGTAAGCATGATACATTACCTTAAAAGGATAGAATTGATCTATGTTTAACAACCTATGCACCTACAATGACAAAAATCAGCACCCATAAACCATCATCACCTCTTATCACCCCTGCCTTGTATGCTCACTCAATGTTAGTGCATTATTGTCTATTTGTTAACTTGCCAATTACATCTAATGTATATACATCGCATGAGACGTCTAAGTGTCATAACGCTCTTACTGTATATATGCAAGAAACACTGACAATAAATTGCTTGTATGAATTACATTGAAAATCGATGACATGGCGGTAATAAAAATAGTTATTCTTGCAGGTCCTGTTATTCTTATGGTTGAAGTTTGTGGCAGACGCAATAACTTTATCTACACTATAAGAACATTACTCCATATAATGTGAATTAGTGTTGGGTCTCATCAAAGTACTCTCCAAGTGTCTCTTGTTCACCTTACCGACCGCTCCGATATATATAAGAAGTTTTAGTATGTTGTATGTAGTGAGAGTTTTATAGAGGAGTGGTTATTGGTGATGAGGCCCTAAAATCCCCTTCGCGCCCTCGCTATCGATTGAAACTTCTTTTATTATAGTTCTTAATGTAGTTTGTTCATTTTAATATTTTTCCGGGTGTATTATCTACTTTACACAAAACAAAAAATAAAAACGTAAACCTTATATTTTCGATCAACCAATTTATCCAAATAAGCATATATGAAATCTAAACAAGCATATATAAAATCTACTCTAACATCCTAATAAAGCTAAATGGCATAGTAACAATAAAATTAGACAAGGCAAAACTAATTAAGAGAAACATGGCAATTTACATAATATACGAGAATATTGAAGAATGATTAGAAAGTACCGGGTTTGGCTTAAGAATGATGATGATAATCTATTTGAACATAAACCCCATCCAAAGCTCTTAAATAAACCAAAATACTCCTTAATCACCCCTGCCTTAATCAAGTATATATACATGCAAAGATCATGTGTCAAACTTACTGTTATGCAAGAAAACATAACAATGCTCAAATACATAAAAGAACATGAACGGAAAATATTTTTGGGTCCTTTAATCTTTGAGTGTCAACGCAACATCAGTATAAGAACATTATCACTAAGTTGTGTTGGGCTCACAAAAACATTCCCCTAAATTTATCACTTGCATTTAAGAGACGAAAGTTGGATATTATAATCTAAGATTTGGACGATTATCCCTACCCACGGTAGTTTACGAGTTTACGTCTACTAAGATAAGATCATCAATCTAAATAGCACTCACTACAACAATGACTGCTTTTCAAAGACACTTTTCGAGGCTTTCGGCGGGAACATGTCCCATCCAATAACTGGGGACTTTTGAAACATTTATTTTTATTTGAAATCATTATAAACTCATTTTTTATTATTTTAAATTATTTTTAATTAATTTAAATAAATTATAAGAATTTTAATTATTTTTAACTTAGTTAAATCATTTATAAACAAAATTATTTTTTTTTAATTCCATTTTCCGTGGGGACATGTCCCCGCCAAAAGTGTTGGAGGGAAAAAAAGTGTTGGAACGAAAAAAAACGCGTGAACAATTAGCAAGCGAGGGAGAATAAGAAAATTTGGTCAAACTTTGGCAACCTTTTGACGGGACATGTCCCCGCCAAAAGTGTGCATTGAATTTCTCCCACTTGGTTAACCATTTGTGTGCCAGGTCAGCATGATTTTGTCGTTTTGCGACTTTCGGCGGGAACAATGGCGTCCAGTGGCGGAGCCAGGAAATCGAATTAAAGGGGGCAACAAGTGACGAAAACGATTCAATGTCAAGATCTTTTTTGTTGATAAAACTAAAAACAGGTCGGGTCGGTTACTCGCTTACACATATGTGTAGATTTTATAAAAGACCTTTATAAATCACTTACATATATTTAAAAACTATATTATGTATGTCTTTTTAACAATTCGTTTAAGAAGTAGGGCCGAGCAAACGGACCGGATGGACCGGACCGACCGACAAAACACCGGACCGGACCGACGGACGACCACATTCGTCCGGTCCTCGGTCTAAGCTTTTGGCTAATTCGGTCCTCGTCCGGTCCGGTCCGGTCCGGACCGACCAAAAAACCGAAAAAAACTTGCCAAATCTTGCCTAATTGGACCGGACCGACCGAAGACCGACCGACCGGACCGGACCGAGACCGGACCGACCACATTCGGTCCGGTCTCGGTCTATGGTTTTTCCGTTCTCGGTCTTCGGTCCGGTCCGGTCTTGGTCGGTGCCGGTCCGTTTTGGACCGTGATCACCCTTAAGAAGAAATACACATTTAAAAATTGAAACTTACATGCAAAAGTGAAAAAGCAAGTAGATATTGAATATATATCGTAGATATTTAATTTCATACTGTAGTATTAGTGTACCCACTTTCTTCTTCACTCCCGTTCCCAATTTTCAACCGTGCTTTCCAAGAAAAAATGACTTTGAAGATTAAATTGATGATCTTTTCTTTTTGAAGAGGGCACTCTACTCTCTATGTTGAGGGCACTACCAATTTTTGCAACTAATTTAAACAGATTTCATATTGATTTGGTTGTTCCCGTGGAGCTTTGTTGGGGCCTTTCCCCCCACTACCTACAAGGTGGCTCCGCCCCTGATGGTGTCCCCGCCAAAAGTCTCCTCGCCCATCCTACTTATTGTTGTAGTGACTTGCCATATAAATATTAAAGCCAGTTAATAGACCATAAACTTAAACTAGACCAACCACGAGATACCCGCCCATGTCAACAAAACTGAAATTTTCACGTTACCTTTCTTGGGAACTTGCTTTTATATACATGCATACTATATTAGAGAAGCAAGCGAGAAAGTAGTGCACCTCTGTTCCATAGGTTGTCTGGCATTGTAAACCGAAACCCACTGTGTAGCAGGAACACCCATTCGGACCTTCTTTCTGGGCTGCCCATCGACATCCTCATCAAGATTCAATCTGCCCCGTTTTTGGCCAACTTGAAAGATAATGTAAGAAAGACAGAAACAGTAAGTAGCTATTCCACAAAAAATGGAAAACAACATACTTTGACAATATGAAGCACCTTTTGAGCTCCATCAGTATTGATCGGCCTTATGGCAGGGTTACGTCCTAAAAGTCCCTCAAACAAAGATATTAGCTTGGAATAATTAGGCTCTTCACCAAACTTCATGTTCACAACTATCTCAAGAAATTGCTTAAAAGGAGCAGGGCAGAAACAGCACAGCATCTCCGGAGATGTGGCCATTTTCTTCTTGCATACTAAAAATGATTTATTATCGGCCTAACAAACATCAATATGTTTATTATCATAATTATCCCAACATTAAATATAAACTAACAGAAAAAGATAATTGTAACCAAACAATACCTGATACCCTTGCCAAGGTAACCTCCCACGGTTAAGAAACACAAGTGTATAAGCAAGAGATTCTAGATCGTCTCTTCTACTGGCTGTTCTTCCCAGATGTGCATGCACACTTGCATATCTAACTGTTCCTCTGCAGTAATATGAGAAAGATATGTTATTCAGATGAAATGAATATTAAACTCTAGACTTATATTTAGTTAGGGAGTGTTTGGCTTATCTTATTAAAAAAAAAAAAAAAAAAAACCTAACTTTGCTGTTCAAAAAGCTAATAAGCACTCTGTTACAAGTGTTTGGCGCTTATTTTATTTTGCTATTTACATAAACTACTAAGCACTTCAAATGAGTTAAGCAAATCACCCGCTCAGTAAAGCCGAATTTTTACCTAAACATGTCAGGCCTTTGATCATAATCAACATGTTGACCACTAGCACGCTCTCGCCACTTTGTTGCTGCATGTCATGTATCGATGGATGTGTTAACAGATAAGTAGAAAGAACAGATACTTATCTGAGATTGAGATGTCTTACCAAGCCCTAAGTCAACAAGAAATAGTTTCTTTTCTTGAGATGTTGATGGTTGACCAAGTAAAAAGTTCTCCGGCTTTACATCGCCATGTACGTAACTAATTCAGATAGACAAATAGTAGTAATTCAGCACAATTGCATGTAAGAAATAAACTTAAACATTAACCTTTTCCATTAAAAGAGAAAAAATCTCAAATTTAGAACTAATAAAAACAAATAAGCATAAATTGAATTGGCATACCCTCTTGAATGCATCTTTTCCAAAATCGACAAAGCCTCCACAGCTATACAAGCTACCATTTCAGACGACATCCTGGCAAATAGGAAAAAAAATCATCAAACAAATATACGCTGTAGTAAGAGGCAGCACTAACAACTCAATATCAATCAATAGGTTTAAATCAAGTTCTCTTTTGCAGCAAAAATCAAAAATCAAGTTACTCTTCATATGATATATAGCATCAACTACCACTTAATAGGTTCAATCACATGAATGAACTTTCTAGTTTCTATTACTCTTGGTATACAATTTCCATGAAACAAAAAAGAAAAGAAATGGAACACAATATGCTTTGTTTCATATTAAAAATGCAGTAAACGACACAATAAATGAGTACAAAACATTGTCTTATGTTAACATGATTAGGAACTCACGTTTGCCCAGAAGAATGGCAGATGTCCCACAAACTAGGCCCCAACATATCCATGACCTGGAAAATAAGATTTAGAAATTGGAGAAATGATTACAATAATTTTTAATCGTTATTCATCTATATGAGCAGGGAATACTTATAAGCATACCATCACATAGTAATCTCCTTGCTTCCCTTTATAGTGAACTTTCGGCACTCCATGACTGCCACCAAGGGTACTGTTCCACAAAATCACATTTGTCACTTGTTTAAATTAAATTCGAAAGAGATATGTTAATCTGTTTTCACATAAAATTTAATTGCACACGTACTTGTAAGCTTGCCACTCGTATGGGGGGCCATAGCTGCAGCCTTTGCTGTTTTTATGCTCAAGCTTAAGAGCTACCTGCCACAACCATAATGTAGAAAACAGAATGCAAAAATCAGACTATAAAAGACAACATTTTTACAGAACAAACTTGGTCGCTTGGTAGAAGAACATTACCTCCATGGCACCAGGACCTGATATGCGATCAGTTCCACCAGAAACTCGACGGCCAACAAACACCTGACCGAAACCACCTTGGCCTAGCTTTCTCTCAACCTTATATATAGGTGATCTACCTACTTGAACCTGTAAATAAGCCAAGGATAGAATAAACTGATTTTGAAAGCTTAATTGAAATACTCTAAATTCGAGGAAAATGATGGGAAAGATATACTTAAGGGTCAAGACAGCAAAAATTATATCTACAAGTTAAAGCTCTGGTTTCCTTTTTCGTCCATTTTTAAGTGGTAGATCTCTCTACTAGTTATCATCACCATTGACCTCAATCACGTAGTAGGCGTCTTAAGATACAAGATCTATCCACAATATCTACATATTAGATGCTTCACTTAAGAACTTAAAGCCATGCAAGTTAACAACTTAGCACACATCTTATGATTTACAGATGAGTGGGTGACTCCAAGGACAAGGTTTTCTTCCTGAACTGTTTAAGTACAAAATGGGTAATTACAGAGGGTGTGAAGTGGACCTCACAATTAGATCACCACAAAGAAACTTTTCATGGTCAGAAGGGCAGAATACATGATGGAAATACACAAAAGTAAGAACCCTAACCGCAAATAAAAGAGCAACATGGTCTTTATGACAATGAAAACCAATCTAGCATGATCAGTTTTTATATCATTAGGTTCAATTCTCAAGTGAACAATTCTAGCATAGTGATTTTCGGTTTCTGTATTACGAAGAAGGAAACAATGTCGTATTTCCTACAAGCCAAAGCGGATCATAAAAAAACTTGTTCATATGTTTTTAGATTTGAGTAACCACGTGTTTTATGTTAGTTTAATGCATATCTTCAGAATTATGAACTAAGGAATCTCACCTATGATGGACCTTTTAAGGTTTATAAAATTGCCCACTTCCTACTGTCATTAATTCTTAAGACTTTTATACTATGAACTTATTTCCACTATTGTTAAAACCTTTAAGATTTATAATTGTTCTAACTTTAATGCTATTAATCAAAATAATAATAAACAATTCTTGGACCTCTCTAAAATCCTAGACCTTTTCATGCCACCTAGACATGAAATGGTTCCTCAATATGGTGCATAAAATCTAGCTACTTCATAAGTTTTTGAACCTATTTTGAAACACCATAGTGGATGCTCTAAAAAATATATACACATTCATTTTGTCAATAAACTCAAATTCATAACTTAGATTTGAGCTAAGAAACTATTAATATTTTTTTGACATGGCAATTTTAAAACTCAAGAGGATGTTATAGTTCAAACTTTTAAAACTATCCTATGTATGCACATCGCCTTATAAGCAAAGTCTGATAACACAAAGTATGGTTTTTTCCAACCGACACAACATACTTTAAGGGGGCGTTTGGTTCACAAATTTAAAAAACGTGGATTTAGAAACTGGAAGTATTTTTAACATTTGAGGTGTTTCAAATGGTGGGGTTAAAAATTCGAAATCATGTTTGGTTGACACAAAATCAGATTTAAAAAAAAAAAAAAAAAAAAAAAAAAAAAAAAAAAAAATTGAAAATAAAATTATCTATAAAAAATCAAATTGAAGTAAAAATAAAAAAAAAACACAAAATCTTCCAGGAAAAAAATATTGAAATATAAATCTATCTAAAAAAAATCAAATTTGAAAGTAAAATAAAAAAAAAAAAGAAAAAAAAACTCATAATAAAAGATTTGAAAATAAAATCTATATAAAAAATTCAATTTGAAGTAAATCTAAAAAAAAAAAAAAAAAAAAAAAAAAAAAAAAAAAAAAAAAAAAAACAACCCACCAAACCGTCTGCTNCTGATTAACGCCATGTGAGCAGAATTTTTATTATCATTATCATTAGGTTCACATAAAAAAGAGATGCTCTTTGCAAAAACTAAGTATAAACAATTAAAAGCACACATCATCAAAAACACTGAGCAGATGGATGCCTAATTGCTGAGATAAAACCCATGAATCACTGAAACCACGTCATTCATCATTACCACTCTCAAGTATACCAGTTCTATAAACCAACAAATAAATTTACGTAACACCATTATCGAATTTCACATATACACAAGTGTTCACAATATCCTTATCAAATCCAGCTAAACCATATACTTTGCTGCAAAAAGCTAACAAGCTAATCACTTCCTCACACCACAAACAAATTTATAAAACGAAAACAGTATAGTAATTTCTTAAAAGACATGTATCGACTTTCACACATATCTTTATCAACTCTAACCAAAAAGGTGTTTGTTTAAGTTTATATTATGGCTTTCGGACATTACATGTTCGGATTCTCTCTACGAAATACATCCCTCCTTGAGTGATATCTTAACCCCTCATGAAAACCATGGTCAACGCATTTAAAATCCGTTGACTGACGAACCAAACACCAACTTTGAAAACCAACGAAATACAAACTCATGAAAAACGGCGAACCAAACAGCCCCTAAAGGGTTTAAACCCGTTGTAACGCGCCGGTTACGAAAACCTTGTTCAAATAACTGTGAAGCCCATTGGCTTTTAAAATACCGTTACAGCCTCTTGGATTGCCTCTATGAGGCCCATTATTAGTTGATCTGATTAGGACATTATGTAAGCTCTATTAGTTTGTTTGAAAATTATTTTAAGTTTTTAAAATGTCATGTCAACAAAAAACAAGAGATGGTCGATAATTCGAAGATGGCAATAGATGTTTCTCTGTGATCCTTCAATTAATGGTAGACATAAGCAATCACTTTACCTTACAAGTTTGCAACATTAAAATAAAAGACCTGCTTATATTTGCAGCTAGAAACTACAAATCCGTGGAGCTATTGTGAGCACCATGAGTTTTTCTTGTAAGATAATCCTCGCAGATATTTATAGACTCGACTAATTGTTATAAGCTCGCTTTCGAAGACAGCCCAAGCACCTCTATTACTCGTACGGCATCTAGCAAACCATGCTAGCTAGCTAGCTTGTTATTTGAATGAGAACAAACAGGAGGTAGCCAAAAACTTGCAATATTTAGGGAAATCCACCTTAAGGTTTATAGACATAAAAAAAGCATTAGCCAATAGCGATTTAGACATGGTTTTGTATTAGTTTATACGTAAATGTTCTAAACTATTCTTGTACTAAAACAGTTTCTAACAAAATACAAACTTTCTAACAAATTCATGACTAATTTCGTCTAATCTTTATACCCATTTCCTAAAAACCACTAGTTCTTCATAAAGCAATAATCTATAATTTTATCAAATGGTCAAAATTTTTCATACCCATTTTTTTTTAAGGGCGGGTTAGTTGTTGTCTCGAGTTAGTGTCGCATCCTCGGGCAGAGATACCAACCGCGAGCCTCTCCTTAGGGGATAACCCCACTTCTATTCCCGATTCGCCTGATATCATTAGAGCTTGTGGTTCCCAAGTGAGGACTTCCCGGTCGGTCAGCCAAACCGGTACTACTCTCACTTGGGCTCGCTTAACTACTTAAGCCTTTACCACTAGACCACAAGCCCCATGATTTCATGCCCATTTCCTAAAGACTTTTAACTAGCTCTACATTTGCATACCCATTTCGTACAAACTGTTAATTTACTCTAGTTCTTCATACCCATTACATAAATGCTGTGAATATATCATAAAGTTACGATCGTTATGCTTCTCATCAAATGAGTATTCTTCTTATCAATCAGATGGCGACAAAATTGAAACTGGAGCAAAACCGATCAGTTCGATTAGGTTGGGTATAATACTATAAAACCAATATATAATTAAAGAAGCTGAAGAGATTTGCTAACCGTTGCTTTGAAAAGATTCTCGTGGCTACCTTGCACTTAAGGCAGCGGCTCCACCATTCCTTCATATGGGTCTGCAATAGTAAGCATCGCTCTGAACTTAAACTCTGAACAGTAAACATATTGTAAAAGCTACCACACTTATTAGACATATTGCTGTATGACATATTCACCAGTTCAGGAAGAGTGCTTTGTTATTACTAGTATGTTTTTACAACCAAGTCTACTTACAGTTCAGAAGATAATGTGTGGTATGGTTTTGGGTTTGGAGGGTGATGATAAATTAAAGTGGAAGAAGAAGTGACTTGAAGGGAACTGAAGGATTATTGGTGGAGGTTATAGAAGCGAAGTAAATTTGAGATTTGAATTTGGTGAAATTAGAAGCGGGAATGAGGATTTGGGAAATTTATATTTTTGTGTTAATGTTATTATTTGATTTAATATTTGTGATAATCATAAGCTAACTTTTGATTATACACAAAGTAAAAAAAATGTATTTTGTACTACAGTTTTAAATATTTATTGTAGCAGTCGTACATTTCCTAGTGAAAGAAAAAAGATCAAAGTATCTCACATTAAAAACGATAAGAAAATAAAAGGGTCACTATAAAACAAAGACTCATTTCAATTTTTATAAGAACTACATTTACTTGTAATTATAAAAAATTGTAAGTATGAGTATAATACACTCTTGTGCTTTAAATGCAAATTAGTGTTTATTATAAGTTACATAAACTTTAGTTAGAACATTAGAATAATTTATATTCATTGTAAACGACTTTCGAGTTCGAGCTTAAGTTAATAATCAAGCCTATCAAGCTTGATCTTTTTTTTT
>LBNU01013591.1:61311-75313 GCA_014162995.1 Artemisia annua
TCCAAGCTCATTGTATCAAAATCATCCTTTGTCACATTAAGTCCCTCTTGTTTTCATTCTTCTTGTTTTGTCTCATTAAATCTATAAACCCAACAATCTTCCCCTATTTGATGATGACAAAACAAACACGTTCTTGTACGAACTTCCCTAGACGAAGTAGAGAAGTTGAGATAATTAAATCTCACCCACGAATGAAAACAATCTTGTCTTCCCCTTAAACTATGCCATGTCACCACAATATTTAAATAAGACACCTTAAACTATGCCATGTCACCACGTTCTTGTTAAAAACTAAGAACGTGGTAATTATAGTTTCTTGGATCGTTTTGAGCCTTAGGGTTCAACAATAACAATGAACAATTATGCACAGCGGATTAAAACAAATGAATTGTTATTGACACAAGGTTTTCATCATCATCACCTCCAATTATTATTTGATCAGAATAATAACATGTTACCTAACTGTAACAGGGATCTAAGACACCTTAGATCTTGAAGGTATCGAACACAAACTATCTCTAGTCTAGGCGTTTACAAGACAATACGCCTTAGACACACACACACACACCTTTATAGTAATATTACATTGTGGAAGACTTGTTAAACTACGTACCCTGCCTCTCTTTATATAATAGAGAGTGCTAGGGTTTACAAAGAGATAACATAAAATCGTTTCAACATATAAGAATATTTCCTGTATCTTGATATCTTTGAAGCTTTCTCTCTTTGTCATCTTTAGCCCTTCTTGTTTTCATTCTTCTTGTTTTGTCTCATCAAATCTATAACCGCACATCTCCTATTTGATGATGTACAAAACGAACGTTCTTTGTAGCGAACTTCCCTAAAAAGAGGAAGTAGAAGTTGATAATTGAAATTCACCCACGAATGAAAACATCTGTCTTCGCCTTAATACTATGCATGTCACCACACATATTCTCTTCCTTTCCTTTGTTATCACAAATAGAGACTGAATACAACGAGAAACTTCCCCTCGAGTGATGAATGTAACATTTTTTAAAATGATTCTTCAAATCTGTAAGGATTATATTTCGTATGAAGAAAAACTTAATTACATTTGAATGCTGAGTGAAGAACGAAACTTGTATCGTATGCTGTACTTAAAAACTTCGAACGTATACTCTGTATACCAGTGACCGACGCATCTCTTGACAATAATACTGAGACACTAGCAGAACTCCTTCAAGTGTTTTGTCAATTTCGTAGTACTTGAAGAACGAACAAGTTATCTTTAACGTTGTAGCCGTTAAGATATAATAATACATAGAACAACTTTGATAACTTCCATCGACGTCAATAAAGTAGCAACAATACTCTCCTCTGTCAATCAAAAATTATTAGCCTTTAAAACTTTAGAAAAAATACCAATCTCCTTGTTGTGGTGAATCCTAATAACCTCTCGTCTGTGTGCGAACCAAAACCAATCAACCATCTGGCCATGAATTCTTGTCGTTTATCATTAATACCCATGGTATTCTTGAGCCTGCCTTCATCAACATTAAGCTTTTACAAACAAAGCTTTCCAGATTTTATGTCTACACTACTACTATTTATGTAAAATCACAGCAAAGGATCTAGATAAGCAGCGCGTGAATGTAATTTCGAGCGAGGAGAGTTAAATAATTCAGCAGCAGCATGCGTAGAGCAGAGTAAATTTTCTTTCAGGCAGGCATGAGTTATCTCGCGAGGCAGCAGGACAAAACTCAAGCAGTAAGGGTTGTTAAAGATAGCAGCTAGAGTTTTTACGTAGCGCAGACATAATACTTAGCAGCAGAGTGAAAACGATGTAGCGCAGAGTTTTATCAACAGCAGCTAGAAAATATGTTATCCTTTGTTTTGTCTGCAATATTAACCGTCGACACCACAGTTCAAGCTCTTTCAGACCACTACATGTATTCAGCATGTATTCTACTAGGTTCATCACCGTTAATACAGGATTTACTCACAAACTAGTAACGAAAAATAGATCGTGATGACAGAATACTTAGGGTTTCATTTTTTTTTTTTTTTTTTTTTTTAAGTATCAGAGACACCTTTAAAAATGTACGAAAAGTGTCGCAAAACCTAAAACCAACAAAAATTTGATCATAACAAACCATAATTGTTTCTTTCATGAAGTTTAGGCACTAAATCTATAACCAACTTCTATGTATAAATTTATCAATAGAACCGAAATCAAAGAGAAACCTAAAACTTCGCTAATGAACTTTTCTGCAGGGCAGACTCTTGAGAATTTTTATCTTTTTACTGAGGCTAGGATCGAAGATCCTCCGTGGAGCTCTTCCTTGATATAGTTGAGAATCCATAAAAATTTCAGCCGATCCAAGGTTATCGAAAGGAGCTATCATGTTGCAAAACTGTCCTGCAGAGTTGGGAATTGTAACAACTCGAATTTTTCTGTT
The DNA here is from genome assembly GCA_014162995.1 of Artemisia annua. Lineage (NCBI taxonomy): Eukaryota > Viridiplantae > Streptophyta > Magnoliopsida > Asterales > Asteraceae > Artemisia > Artemisia annua. The sequence goes on from LBNU01013591.1 coordinate 63,732, forward strand.
TTTTCTTCGTTTTACTTTCAAACGAACTTGTGCTCCTAGGTTCACGAGCTCCCAAAGCTCTGATACCCATTGTTGATCCAGTAAGATATTGGTAATAATAGTTTCTTGATCGTTTTGAGCTTAGGGTTCAACAATAACAATGACAATTATGCACCAGGGACTTAAACACAATGAATTGTTATTACAAACAAGGTTTTCATCAAATCCCTCAATTACTTTTGATAGCATCAAAAATTTACCTAACTGTAAGGGGGAAAAATTCCTAAGAACCCTAGATTTGAAGGTACGAAAAGCACTATCTCTAGTTCTAGGCGTTTACAAGACAATAACTTAACACCCACAACACAGCCTTACAGTATTCATTACATGTGGAAGATATTGTTGAAAGACCAATTCCTGTATTTGTTTATATACAGAATTAGGTTATAAAAAGATATTGATAAATACATAAAAGATCCGTAGTAATCATTTTTCTTGCAATGAGTATTCATCTTTGTCAATTAAGTCCTCTTGTTTTCATTCTTTTGTTTTGTCTCTTAAATCTATAACCACAGTAACGCCAGACCATCGTCAATCATCTCTCAGTGTGTGGACTAACCGGTTGAATAGCGAAGGGGATGGGGTACACAAAAGGTGTAGTAGTAGTGTGTGTGTCCGGACTCTCACTCGACGGTATAGTGCTAAAGCACGGCACTCAGGTCTCGACATGATCACTCCATCCTCCTCATGATAAGTACCGCCTAGAGCTCTGTTCCAATCTCAGAATGTAGACGCGGCAGCATCCGTAACTCTTCCGTAGCACGGAGCATGGCCTCACTGACCTACCCAAAGGTATATCACTCCATACTCGTATCTGTGTCTGGCACACTGATGTGTGCTCGAGCTCGGTAGAGGCTCCTCCTCGGGTTCCTCATCCGGGTCTTGACTCTCTATCGGGTCTCGAATTTCTCTGATGGGTCTGATTCTATGATGGGTCTGTATTCATCCCTGATGGGTCTGTCTGCTCTCAGCCTGATATGACCCGTAGCCTCCTAAGCCTGGCGAAGCGGTGAAGGGTCGGAATGAAGTAGGGTACCCTCATGTGCTGTGGGTCCTCTAACGGGTGAGAGTAATGTGATGATGACTGGAGTGGCGGCGTCCCGGACTCTCCTGTAAGTACGTACCGGTCGCTGGTAGTAGGAGTCTGAGTTAAGTGAGTAGGATTAGCTAGTATGAGGTAGGTGTAGCCTGAGTAGGTATGTGGTCAGTAGTGAGAGTGGTGATGCTGAGTAGGTAGTGGCGGACAGGTGATGGCTCATAGCTGTCGGGGTCAGGTTGCATGATATGCTCAGCACCTGCTGTAAGGGTCATCGGAAGTAGTGAGTCGAGGGAAGTGGTTTGGTGATGTCTCGGTGACGTCGAAGGAAATACATGATCTGTGGACAATGAGGTACTAAGTGTGTAAGTGTACGGAATATTATATACATACAAAGTTTATGTATATAAACTAAAACGACTAGGTAGACGCGTAACTATATAGTTAAGACAAGTATCCAACAAGTTAAGTGGCAAGCAGGAGGATGGCCGGTAATAGGGGTACTTGTTTGGTAAAAAAAAAGCGTTACTATTTAGGTTTATTTACCTAGTTTCTCTTATAACCTACAGGCTCATACAATCTGTAACACCCCCAATCGGGTCCAGCGGAAGCAATACATGTCACTGGGGTGCTACTAAATTGATATCACAACATAAGGTAAATAAAGAGAATAACTCGTTAAATACATTAAGTTTAATAAAAATAGAGTTTACAACAAAGTTTTTAAGATCATTAAATAAGCCCAAAGTTTAGTGGTCCCAATAAAACAAGTCATAGTCAATGTGTGAAAACACTTCAGTAGATAGTTACGACCATTTCCTTGCCATGCCTTGCCCATAATAAACAGTTCAAACGCCTGAGAAAAACATGCTAAAAGTCAGCAAAAAGCTGGTGAGTCTATAGGTTTAAGCAGTAAAATCATAGTTTGGACCATGAGTTTGGTATATGAACATTATAACGCATATAAAGTCATATAAAAATAGTCTATTACGTTAGCACTAAGTTCATGCAACCGAAGCTATAACAGTGTGCATACACATAAAGTATGGTATCAAATATATAAGGCCCGGCAAGTGTTTATCCCAGACACTTGTGTTTCGACATGGTATACGTTCGTTTGCCTATCCGGTCAACCGAACGGGGGAGTTACCCCCAATAGATCTATTTATAACATTCGCGCTTCCCAGCAGGAATTAACGGTTCATGAGGTGGGCATAATTGGGACATAACAGGGCTTAGGCTAATCCACGTAATAGCATAATTAACAGAGTTTGGTCCATAAAATAGTTTTGCATGTTTCTCACCCCAATAAAAACAAGTATGAATAGAGTGGGGCTATAAACTCACCTCAGTAAATAGCAGTCAGGTAGTGCAGTAAAAATCAGGTAGTATTCGGCACCAACACGCGACCTAGATTAGTAAGGCATAGATTAGTTTATAGTTTAAGTTTAAGGCTCAACGAAGTTATAATAAACTTAATGTTTTTAAAGTGTTGTGCTATGGTTGCTTGTGTGGCATTATTTAAGTTTGAAAACAATTTTCTAAACGATTGTGTGAATTGGCTCTTGGAAGTGTATATAAATAAACAATAGTAAATATGAGAGACGAGTAGATCCTTGGTTCGACGATAACCGAAAGGCGAAGTACGGATGGTAATTATAATGAGTATTAGACGTTGACGGAATATAATAGCCTTGTTGTTAGGAACACATATATATATTTAGCCGAGTGTATTTATATTAAAAAAAATGTTTGTTACTATTATAAACAAAAGTACATAGTTACGTAGTGACTTTATTTAAGTTTTTATATTTATAATAAGTTAGTAACTATATATTTTGAGAAAATATGCATGTTTGAAATGTTTTTGCTTTTTGTCGGCTTATTAGGTTTGGTAAAAGAAAACATCCTGGGTGCAAGACTTTTATGAAAGTTGTGTGTGACAAGGTATATTTTCCGAGATAACCAAATATCACGAGGTATACGTTTGAATAGATAAGCCGTTGTATTTTGTTTATAGAACTCAAATAAGTCTTTATAAGCCGAAATAAGTCCAATATGTTTAGATATGAATTATAAGTATTGTTAGCAAGTTTAGAACTTAAGATTTTGTTTTAGTCTAGATTTTATAAGTTTAAACATATACATATATAGTTTTTGGTCATAAGTATTTCATAGGCTCGTTGTAAATTTTGTCGCGAACTCGTGGTCGAGTGATATGATGTGAAATTAGGCCGAGATTGGATAGTCGAGGCATGAGAGGGATAAGTCGCGGAATAAGTAGACACGACACCAGCAAACCACCTTCACCCTTATGTCAGATTTTGAACAAGAAAAGAGTGGAGTGGCGTGTTGGGTTTTGACTCGGTCATACACACACGAGCCCAGCTTGAGGTTTCTTTTAGTCACATTATAGTTGCAAGTTTTAGTTGGGAAGAAAACGTTTAATGCTTAACGAGAGGAAGGAAAGAAAGAAAAGTTCAACCATTCCTTTGACACACAGAAAAAAAAAAATAAGCCAAGAATGTATCAACAACCAACAGTTCAAACATTTACCAACTCAATTTCAGTTTACCGAATTCGATCATCTTTATACAACCTGAAAGTTCAGGTTGCAATCTAACGATTATCACGGTTACACAAGGAGCAAAAACCAAACAAGCATTTACCACTGTGGTCTCACCACAGTGGGTTTTTGACCCGCGACGAAACCAAACACAGCCCAAACTACACGTTTCGACCATCGGGTACAACCCGACTCGAGTGGAGCTTGATACCAAACACACCCTCACGGGTTTGTGATGGTACCATACGCACAGGATAAGCAAAACAACACTCTTACGACGTGGTTCAACCTCAGCCGATTAGTACTACGAATAGCAACACTATGACAGTCAAAACCGAAATGTTCACAAGCAAAGTTCAAAGCAAACAACAGTCGTTTACGAAACAAGTTCAAAACAGCATAGCTGAATATACATACTCACAGGATCACACAAGAAATACAACGAACGAGACTTCCAATCCAAGCCAAATTAAATCCGGTTTTTGTTTCTTAGTTCCATGTTTAGATTCACCACACAAGATTAACAACAACACTATGCACTCTCATTTGTAACATAAATTTCCAGTAACAAAACAATTTCATATAATCGGTTTCACAAAACTAAATTAGTCGATTCATATTTTCTTCAAAAAAAACAACATATCAAAGAAAAGGAAACATGTTCACAGATTCAAGTAAAGCAAACAACAAGGGATTTTAGAATCTTACGAAAGAATAGAGTCGATTACAAGGAGACCGAAAAGAACACAAAACAAAAGCCCCAAACTCCGATTCAACAACCGATTCCACACACCCCTTGGATTTAGAACTCGATCCCTTCAAGACTACCGGTTACAACTTTACAAGTTTTGAGTTGGTATTTTACTTTGATAGCTTGTTTGAGTGTGTGGAACCTTGTGAACCGAGTTGGGTTATAAAAATGTAATTAAGGAACGTTTGATTCCTCTTTTATTTGCCCCAGACGCGCCATGGCCAAAAAGGGTTACCATCCCTTTTAGCTTAGTCATCATCTTGTTGGGTTTTGTTGACTTCGTGGGTGAGTAACCGAGGGGATCAGTCTGCGAACGTTGAGGACCAGCTTTTGGAGCTTTGTTGCCATCGGATCAGAACTGATCTATTAACCATTTTGTCTGCTTCTCTTTGGTTGTATCGAAATAGAGAGAGAGAGAAAGGAGCAGGTATTTGTGGTGTGTGTGTGTGGATAACTCCACAGGGACGGTTTGTAATTTACTCTTTTATAAATTTTTTTTTTTTGTTTTTATTTTAAAGGTAAAAGTAAATGGAAAAAAAAAAGTAAGTATAATAAAGGTGAATAATAAGGTGAAGGTTTAATTTTTGTTTTATACTTGTGCGGGTACGAGTGTCACTCCGTGTTCTGTTGAGCTCTGGTGAGATTTTAAGCTTTCAAGGTTTAACGGGAGTGCTAAAATACTTTTCAAACGGGGAATGTTTTTATATAAAAAAATATATAAAAACAAATTTATTATTTACGGAGACTCAATATTGGAATATTATGCCATTACTAGGGTCGTGGTCGGGTACGCGTGTGGGTGTTTGGTGCGAGATACCTCTCGTATGTGATCACAAATGATCGTCATAGTGAGAAATAACATAATGGTTTATTGTGACTACATTGTGTGGATTTGTATGTCCGTAAATAGTTTTGTAAGCTATGAAGGCTTAGTTTAAACATTTAGGTATATAAATCGAGGTTTATTTATTAAAATATGATGAAAAATTACCGTTTGTCCACATCCTCCCCGCCTTAGAATGGAAAAGCGTCCTCGGCTTTTCACACTTAGGATTAGCTCGATGGATTTGGAAAAGGTGTGGGTATTTACGTTGATTCGTCCTCGACGCTCCACGTGTATCAGGACGCATCTTCGAGAGTTTCCACGGACTTTACGATAGGGATCGGCTCTGCTTAGTCTTTGATTTTCAAGTCCATTACTTTCAACAGGTTCTTCAATGAAAGTTTAGTCTGCTCCGTCGATTTGGATTTCTTCCAAAGGGATGGCAAGGTCTTCGGTCGAGAGACATTCCTTTGAGGTTTGCACACAACGTGAATACGTTGTGCACGGAACTAAGTTCTTTGGAGGTTAGGCTCGAGTGGTCAGGCCTACCGGCGATTCGAGGCGGAATTTTGAAAGGTCCAATGTATCGGGGGATTTAACTTCCCGCGCTTTCCAAAAGCCGAATCTACGCGTTTCGCATGGCGGACAACTTTCAACCAGTGACTCGATCTCCAACTGTGAAAGTCGAGTGGTTTCGTCGTCTTTGTCAGCATAGCTTTTCGTGACCGGTACTCGAGCTGCTTGTAGTTCGGCTCTTGATTGCACAATCTTTGTCGGTAGTCTCTGTGTACTAAGTTCGAAGGACCAGTAAGCTGAGTTTCTCCGACTTGCCAGGCCCAAGCATATAGGTGATTCATGCACTTCCGCGCACATAAAGGGCTTCATAGGGTGCAGCTTTGATTGCTGTGTGATAGGCTTTTATTGTAAGTTCAGAACTCGGCCAGTTGCAGATGCCTATCCCAACCCGTTCCACAAAAGTAAAGTCTATCAACACACGCTCGTAGCAATGTCTATCCCTAAGGTTTGAATGGTCCTCTGTCATTGACCAATCTGTTGGGGATGATAGCGGTGCTCATATCCAGGTCGCTTACCAAGGGCATCTGTAGTGTTTCCAAAATTTTGACGTGGAAAGCGGCATCCCTGTCAGTAGATGATAGAAATCGGGACACCATGTCGTTGCCACGCCTATCTCCTTTATGTATAGGCGTGCGGGGTTCATCCAGTGCTTTCGTTCTCCCTGATCGTAAGAAATGGGCCGGACTTGGTTAACGATCCACCAATCACCCACAAATGGTGTCGTAACAGCTTATGTCCCTTGGTAGCTTTGGTGATAAGTCCATAGCTTATGCGTTCCCACTTCCACCTCCTGGAATCTCTGGTTGTACGAGTAAACCTGATGGCCGTTGGTGTTCAGCTTAACCTTGGAAGCAAGTCAAACAATGACTGACATCACACGAGCAATGTCGGCCTCATGCTTGGCCACCAGTCATAGTCTTTCTTCAGATCGAGATACATCTTGTCGGCTCCCTGGGTGAATGGAGTTACTTAGACTTGCTGGGATTCGTGCATGTATGAGGTAGGTCGCGTATCCCTCCCGTAGAGTGGGACCCAACTTCTGTCCTTGAAACACCAATACTCCCGCCGGATCTCCCTTTACGAAACCATTTCATTTTCAGTGCATGCGTAGATCTTCTTCGTTGGGTCTGTTCTCTTCCTTGAGAGCTCGGCCTGAGCCTCAGGATTTTCGATGGAAGGGGTGATATTATTGTCATAGCCGAACGATCGTACTCTCCAGAGTTTTGGTCGTTTTCTTCCGGCTAAGAGCATCTGCTACCACGTTTGCTTTGCGCCCGGATGGTAATCGAATCTCGCAATCGTATCGCTGAGTAATCCTAACCAACGGCGCTGTCTCATGTTAGAGATCCTTTTGATCAAGGATGTGTGTGCAAGTCTCTTATGGTCGGTGTAAACACACACGTTGGTGCCATAGAGGTAGTGTCTCCAGATTCTAAGGGGGCAAACACTACGGACCCAATTCCAAGTCGTGTGTCAGTGTAATTCTTCTCGCGTGGCTTTTTCCAGTTGTCGAGAGGCATAGCTATCACCTTCTTCTCGTTGCATTAGGAGACGGCTCCAAACCTTTGTGTGAAGGCATCGCAGTAAACTCAAAACTCGCCACTCCCTTCTACTGCGCTTCCAGGTAGGGCCAAGATAGTGCACCGTACACACAGCCTATCTTTAAGGGAGTTGGCAAGGATTCTTCTTCCTTATCTCCCAGTCGAACTTCACACTGCTTCTGGGTTAGTTTAGTTAGAGGCTTCGCTATCTTCGAGAACCCTTCAATAATCTCCTGTAGTAACCAGCAAGCCCTAAGAATTGGCGTATTTCAGGGGTGTTGGGGTGTCGCCGCAATCCTTGCTATTGCTTCGATCCTTTGCAGGATCCACGGGTGAATGCCTTGCATATCAATCACGTGACCCAGAAATTGAAAGCAGTTGTATCCAAAACTCGCACGTTTGAAAACTTAGCATACATCCTCCTTCTTTAGCAACTCCTAGATTAGATCTAAGGTGTTCCTCATTGCTCTTGCTCGTTCTTTTGAGTAAATCCAGGATGTGTCAATAAAGACGATTAGAAATTTGTCCAAGAACGGCTTGCACACCCGATTCATAAGGTCCATGAATAGACCGCTGGTGGCGTTGGTTAAGCCCAAAAGGATGACTTGGAACGCGTAGTGGCCGTAACGAGTCGCTGAAGGCCGTTTTCGGGATATCCTTCTTCCCGAACATCTAAGTTGATGGTATCCGGATCTGCCAGGTCGATTTTTGAGTAACAGCACACGAACCCCCTGGAGTTGATCGAAGAGATCGTCCGATTCTGGGAGTGGTACAGTTTTTGATGGTTAGTTTGTTTCAGTTCCGGTAGTCGATGCACAGTTCTGAAGACCCATCCTTCCTTCTTGACAAATAAGACGGGAGCTCCCAAGGTGAAGAACTCGGCTAAATGTAATCCTTTCTGCCGAAAGTTCCGACAATTGGATTCGATAGTTCGCCTGTAACTCTGTGGAGCTAATCGATAAGGTGCTCGTGGCCACAGGTGCGGCAGCCAGGCACTAGATGCGATTCGAAACTGTCGACCTTGTCGGGCTGGCGTAGTCCGAGGTAATTCCTTCAGGGGAAGACTCTGCTGGAAGTCTCTCCACGATTGGTACTCGCGTTCGACAGTCGTTTCCCTCTGGCTGCTTCATCCCTTCTTCTCGGTACTTGTGTTGAGGAAGAGGTTGAACCCTTTCTCCGATGTACTTCTGGGCCCTTTGTGCACGAGATGTGTTAGTCTTGAGCGTTCCTTCTGTCCTTCTGTCGCCTTCTACGATTAGGACTTCCGGTCCCGCCATAGGGGCAACCGAACAATTTTCTGCGTCGGCAAATGAATGGCGGCGTGGTACTTCGAGCAACCATGCATAACGCGATTAAGTAGCGTCAAAACTACCCAATTCTACGGCATAAGGTCGATGTTAAAAAAAGGGTGATTTACAGTTTTTAAGGTTACACCTCTTAATGATAGTGACTTACCCGTTCTAAAATCGTTTCCCAATTAGCTTAAACTCCCACAATTGTTATACCGTTGTCTAGAGAGGTTGGGGGGCAATCTCAAGTAGGGGAACTAAATGCAGTTGAAACAAAACTCCTATCGCCCGGTATCAAACAATATGGATGCATAACGGTTATTTTAAAAAGGAAGTACCCCGCTCAACAACGTTGGGTGCCTCTTTGGGCTTCCACCTTGCCACTGCATAAACCCTCCGGCGGGCGTCCTTTCTTCAATTCCTGGGTAGGCCTTGCATTTCCAACCCGTCCTCTGATTCTCTCGATTTCCACTAGTACCTTGAATTTCTTGTTCACGACACTCATTCTCTGTAGTGGCCCCTTTTTCCCGGCACAAAACAAGTTACGTTAGCGCCTTCGGGTTTTGCCCAGGTGTGGGTTTTGTGCAGTCGCGAGAGTCCTTGACCTACAAATCCTTGGTCATGTTGCCCAACCTTCTGACAGTTTGCGGCATTTCAGCAGATGCAATGGTTCCGCTGTGGTGAAGTTTACAGGCGGTTGCCAAAACGGGTGGTTTCCCGCATAACGCCTCTTTTTCTGCTGGACAGGCTGCATCCCCCTTGCTTTTCTGTCGGCCCTGCGAGCATAAACTTTAGCAGTTTCTTGCTTCTTGTTTGGGTGATGGCTGTTGTTGTTGTTTCGGGAGTGATCATCCATTTCCTCTTATTAGTCCCCGCAGTTTTCAGGCGAGTCTTCAATCACTTGGTCATCCAAACCTGGTTGGCCACTTCCATTGTGTCGTGGAGATTTGAGCCACAATCTCCTTTATGTATAACCGTGCGAGTTTATCCATACTGTCGTTCTCCCTGATTGGTAGGAAATGAGCGGACTTGGTTAGACGATCTACGATCACCCAAATGGTGTCGTAACCGCTTGATGTCCTTGGTAGTTTGGTAATAAAGTCCATAGTTATACGTTCCCATTTCCACTCGGGAATCTCTGGTTGTACAAGTAAACCTGATGGCCTTTGGTGTTCAGCTTTAACTTTGGAACAAGTCAAACAATGATTGACATAACAAGCAATGTCGGCCTTCATGTTAGGCCACCAGTATAGTTTCTTCAAATCGAGGTACATTTTGTCGGCTCCTGGGTGAATGGAGTACTTAGACTTGTGGGATTCGTGCATTATGAGGTCGCGTATCCCTCCGTAGAGTGGGACCCAACTTCTGTCCTTGAAACACAATACTCCGTCGGATCTCTTTACGAAACCATTTTCATTTTCAGGCATGCCGTAGATCTTCTCGTTGGGTCTGTTCTCTTCCTTGAGAGCCTCGGCCTGAGCCTCAAGGATTTTCGATGGAAGGGGTGATATTATTGTCATACCCAACGATCGTACTCTCAGAGGTTTTGGTCGTTCTTTTCGGCTAAGAGCATCTGCTACCACGTTTGCTTTGCCCGGATGGTATCGAATCTCGCAATCGTAGTCGCTGAGTAATTCTAACCAACGGCGTTGTCTCATGTTAAGATCCTTTTGATCAAGGATATGTTGCAAGCTCTTGTGGTCGGTGTAAACTACACACTTTGTGCCATAGAGGTAGTGTCTCCAGATTCTAAGGGCAAACACTACAGACCCTAATTCCAAGTCGTGTGTAGTGTAATTCTTCTCGTGCTTTTTCAGTTGTCGAGAGGCATATGCTATCACTTTCTCTCGTTGCATTAGGACGGCTCCCAAACCTTTGTGTGAAGCATCGCAGTAAACTACAAAATCTTCACTGCCTTCAGGTAGGGCCAAGATAGGTGCACTACACAACCTATCTTTAAGGAGTTGGAAGGATTCTTCTTCCTTATCTCCCCAGTCGAACTTCACACTCTTCTGGGTTAGTTTAGTTAGAGGCTTCGCTATCTTCGAGAAACCTTCAATAAATCTCCTGTAGTAACCAGCAAGCCCTAAGAATTGGCGTATTTCAGTAGGTGTTGTGGGTGTCGCCCAATCCTTTATTGCTTCGATCTTTGCAGGATCCACGTGAATGCCTTGACTATCAATCACGTGACCCAGAAATTGAACAGTGGGTATCCAAAACTCGCACTTTGAAAACTTAGCATACAATTCCTCCTTCCTTAGCAACTCTAGGATTAGCCTAAGGTGTACCTCGTGCTCCTTCTCGCTCTGAGAGTAAATCAGAATGTCGTCGATAAAGACGATTACAAATTGTCCAAGTACGGCTTGCACACTCGATTCATAAGGTCCATGAATACCGCTGGTGCGTTGGTTAAGCCAAAAGGCATGACTTGGAACTCGTAGTGGCCGTAACGAGTTCTGAATGCCGTTTTCGGGATATCCTCTTCCCGAACTCTAAGTTGATGGTATCCGGATCTCAAGTCGATCTTTGAGTAAACACACGAACCTTGGAGTTGATCGAAGAGATCGTCGATTCTCGGGAGTGGGTATCGGTTTTTGATGGTTAGTTTGTTCAGTTCTCGGTAGTCAATGCACATTCTGAAAGACCCATCCTTCTTTTTGACAAACAAGACCGGAGCTCCCCAAGGCGAAGAACTCGGCCTAATGAATCCTTTCTCCGAAAGTTCCAACAATTGGTTTGACAGTTCCTGTAGTTCCGTCGGAGCTAACCGATAAGGTGCTCGTGCCACAGGTGCGGCACCAGGCACTAGATCGATTCGAAACTCGACTTGTCGGGCTGGCGGTAGTCCAGGTAATTCTTCAGGGAAGACTTCTGGGAAGTCTCTCACGATTGGTACATCTTCCAATCGTTTTCCCTCTGGCTCCTTCTCTTCCTTTTCGGTTACTTGTGCTAGGAAGAGAT
>LBNU01013592.1:0-21105 GCA_014162995.1 Artemisia annua
TTTTGTGTCACGTTAAATTGTTTAGAGTCCAGTTTATTTTTATTTTTAGGGTTTAGTAGCGAGTTTCATTTAGGGTTTATAGCGAGTATTAAATTTTGGTTCCTAGCGAGTATGTAGCCTAATATAGATAGCGAGTATATGGTCAACAAAATACTTAGCGAGTTTTAAAAAATCAACTAATGATATAGCGAGTATGACAATTTGGAAAATGTGTAGCGAGTATGTGAAATAAAAAAACGTAGCGAGTTTGTTTTGAAATGAAAATAGCGAGTTTGATTCAAGAAAAAAAATACATAGCGAGTTTTATTTTCTTTTTCCATAGCGAGTATTGTTCCTTCTAATGTCTTAGCGAGTTTCATTTTTATTTCAGGTAGCGAGTTTAGTTTTTATGTGTCAAGTTTTTTTAGTCAAGTTTATTTTGAGTCGTGTCTTGTTTTCTATTCTTCTTTTTATTTTTCTTTTCGAGCGAGCTAGGCTTTTATTTTCCCTCATCGTTTATCGAGGTGAGGCTTTTATTTTTATTAAATCTAAACGTTATGCTGCGAAATTCTTTTAATCTTTTAGAGTCTTTTTCTTATTTTAGTCTCGTGTCTTTTCATTTTTAGTTTAACTTTTATTACGTTAAATGTTTTACAAGTCTTTTAATTTCTTTATCGCTTTAAGTATTTTAATATGAGTCGTGAGTAGTTTTAAAACGTGTTTGCTTAGTCACTCGAGTTTGTGAGTTAAGTAAGAGCGTTAAACGTTTGTGATAAGTAATCGAAAGATTGCTTAGACGTGTGAGTTAATTATTTGAAGACAAATCTTTGAATGATTAATTCACTCGTCTTGAGTTAATATCTTTTCAAAAGATTAATCAACAACTAATCTCGAGAAAGGAGAATAACTCGTTGCAAACTTTTTCCTCAAGCTTAACGAACTTATTCGCGTCGCTTTGCAAACATATTGTCTTTTAAATTCATTTACCGATCATTTACCGTTTTATTTACTTATCGCTTTCATTTATCGCTTTCTTTAGTCATTTTATTCATGCAACTTTACTTGTTTACTTATTTCATGTCGTTTTACCGCTTTCCTTTACTTTAATTTGTCGTTGTAGTATAGACAAAACCAAACCTTCTTTTAAAACTTATTCACTACACATAGCTCACGGTCTTGAGTGACGAGATCCATATTCAACCCTCGTTGGGACAACGATACCCGTGGTTTGAGCTTGCACTTTGCTCCCGCGAACATATCAAACCGCCACCATCTTCGCCGCCGTTCACTTTTCCGACGAGTTCCGTGGTATACGAGTCATCCCCACCTCATTCTCATCATGTTTCTTTAATAAAAATACATTTAAAACAAAACCCTAATTCCATTTTTTTATTAAATCCGATTTTAATTAAAACCTTTTTATTAATAATGTTTTTAAAAGTGTTTTGGAGGTATAAATCGTGTGGAAACCTTGTTTTGATTCGTTCTAAGTCGCGACTCGTGTGAACTCACCGAGTCAACTCGGTGACTCGGCGAGATTTGGTGTATATTTGATATTTGGTTGAGTTTGGTAGCGAGTGGGAGTAATTATTTTGGTTGTTTGATTATGTTTTGAGGTCAGTTTGGTTTGTTTGATGTCTCGGCAGCCACGAGTCACCACCACCGAGCCATGGTGGTGGTGGTGAGTGATATATTTTTGTTATTATTGTTGTTGTTGGTGACTTGGTTATTATATTTGGATTTGGATGAGTTTTGGTTAAGCCGAAGGGATTTGCGAATTGTATTTGGTTGGTTTAATAGGTTAGCCGTTTGGATTAGGTTTAGTAATTGGTATTTGGTTGAGGCGAGACATGGGATTGGTTGTGATTATTTTGATGTGGCTTGATTGTGTTTTGTCGGGATTATGTTGGTTATTAGTCTCGGGCATTTGTTATTATTATTACTAATAACTTATTATTACTAATATTATTATTAACTATATAAATTCTATTATTATTAAACACAACTATTATTATTTCTAATATACTAAACATATTATTATTACTATTATTATTATTTAGTTTTAATGTATTAAACGGTAACTAATAAAACGGAATAATAAACGAGAAACTTAATATATATATATATATTGTTGACGTTGCTTATTTTGGATTATGGACTTGGTATCCGCATTTATGACTTGTGAACTTGTATTGGACGTATTGGATTTGCGGCTATGGTTATTTGGACTTATGGACCCTTTGGTACACGAGACGGTAGGGTACGTTAGGCCCTTAAAGATCTTAACGTACCTGGAACCCGAACTATACGAAATGGTCGATAAACCTGAACAACTAATGGACAACGTGAATGATATATCCAATCATATTAATATCTACACTTATATTATTATTAACGTTATTTGTATTTAAAAGAGTCGATGACTCGGGAAATGCTTTATAAACGGGCAGGTCATGCCGAAATTTACTAAAATTAATTATTATCTTTACTATACTTTATCAAATATAATCTTAATATATTTTGGGAAATGGGTAATACCGAGACTATTAGGAATTGTTGTCTTTATCTATTCGTGTCTTTTATTCTTTTCTGTTCTTCCTTTCTTTTGACGAGTATTCTTCGAGTCTTTGTTGTTTTCTCATGTGTTTTAAGGTTCGCCGACTTGTTCTTTTCTATCTTTCTTCCACACGAGACTACTTTTGGAAAATGTTTTCTTTCAAACGCCATCATCTTTTATAAAACTTCATTCAAGCATTAACTATTAAAGTATTCGAGTACTATTGCTGAGTTATGATATTTATATGATTAGGTTGTGCTGAGGATTGTCTGCTGTGAGGCGTATTTGTTTGGTTGACATATATATCTCGTTACCTGCTGTTGTTAAGGTGTGATTCATAGCCCCACTTTTTATCTTTTAAATGTTTATAAACCCATGGGGTGAGATACATGCTTTAAATGTTTTCTGAGCACAAGTATTTTTGGTATGCTTTCCTGATTGGTATGCTTTCCTGACGATGTGCTAAGTAGCTCTGCCTTGCCTATGCAAGACCCTCAGATCATGAACCATTAATCACTTGCGAGTGAACGCGAATATAGGGATATAGCGCTATAGGAATTGACCCTCCCACTCCTTTTGCTAGATAGGCAAATTGTGGTGTACTATATTCGATTTGTCGAGTAAATGGCAAGTGCTCGACCTTGAGGGCATTGTTATACTATGAAATTCCGCGGTTATATTGATATTATGATTGTGGTTAACGTTTGCGTGTCATGAGCTTAGCATCATCAACAATGTTATATGCACAGGGATGCCTCTATACATTGGTTGTTATCTTGATTACCCGATATTAGCATATGTTGCTCATATCTTATGATTAAACCTTGTGCTCAACTTTATATTTTAAACCTATGGATTACACTCAACCTTTGTGTTGACTTTTTAAGCATGTATTTTCAGGTAATGATGTTTAGCTTGGCATGATGATATAATGGGCGTGGAGGAGTGGCATTGGCTGGAGTGGTATTCTGTCACGGCAGCTTAACTACTTTACTACCCTATTTTGCATGTCATTCGTAAAACCTTTTGTGTCTTATACATTTCCGCTGCTATACTTTGTTTATTTTTCCGCTGCAAACTCTATTTACTTTTCCGCTGCAACTTTGACTAAAGAGTACTTGTACTCTAAATGGTTTGTAAATCGAATGATATGTTTTGGTCACATTTCAAACGTCCCGAGTTGTGGTCGTTTACTATAAATGTGCCTGGTTTCTATTTTCGTAATACCCCCAGCACGATAGCTGCCATATTTGAGTTGGGGGTGTTACAAAAATGGATGACAACGTAAAAAATAGACGAGAACGTTAAAAACGGACGAGAACGTAAAAACTGAAAGAATGTGAAAAAACGGACAAAAACGTAACAAAAAACGGACAAAACCGTAAAAAATGAATAAAAACGGATAAAAACGTAAAAAACGGACGAAAACGTAAAAACCGGACGAAATGTAAAAACAGACGAAAACATATAATTCATTTTAAAAAATGAGGATTAACAGTGCAAATATTATTTTAACACTTAACGGGTAAAACTAACGACGTTAGTGCTCAGGGATGATTATTGTTGAACGTTTGTGGACTTAGGGATGTTTAATGCTGAACGTTTGAGATAAGGATGATTCTTGTAAATTTTTACAAACCACAGGGATGATTTTTGCAGTTGTCAAATATATATTAGTAACCCCAATTAGAAAAAAATAAAAAATAAAAAAAAAAAAAAAAAAAAAACTTCAGTAACTTAGACGAACAAAATCGCAAAGTTGAGTAACTTATTTGAACATAAAGCTGACGTGGACAAAGTAATAACTCAATCTCCCGGTTACCGGTCATCGGGGTAATCTCGATGAACACATTTATGGTTTTGAGTAACCTAAATGTCAAACCCGTATAGTTCAGTAACCCATTTGCACAAAAAAAAAGTTGGGTAACTTAGGTGCACAAAAACGCAAAGTTGGGTAACCTATTTGATATAAAACCCAGAAACTTGAAGAATAAAATACGCTCGAGAAGTATTTTAAGCTTCATGGCCTGCCCAAATAGGCGGGGCTAGCTTCATTATTTTACTTGATAATAATAAGAGAGCGTGTAATCAAAAGTAAAAATACCACCATATGATAATATTTGCTTCTCAGTAAAGCGTATAATTACTTTTTTATTTGGTTGATAATAGAGTAATTTGATTTAGTATGCACTCTTGTGCTTGATCATGACATTTGTTATGATTGAATAATCTAATATAGCTAACTATTGCACAAGTATGTAGATTGTCGCTCTGTATGTTCAACCATCTTCCAAACGACCTTGTCAAATCCTTTAAGCCCGCCTTCAAAAACAAAAAAGACATTAACTTATTTGTTTATCTACAATTTTGTACCATAATAACATACTACCGTACATATCCATATATAGTATACATATTTATATAACTACGTTAACTTTATTTAAATATCTGAAAAGTAATGAATTCATATACTACAAACAGTTTAAGTATTATGTATAGAAGCAAGAAATTTTCAAGGTAGCTACCACATACCGTGGACACTGTCTGGACCGTTATGGATTGAGAGAGTATAATCGGTATTCCTTTCTATAACCCTGTTTGTAACCCTTCCAACAGTGCAATCAAAATAGGGTGCAAGACAATTATGGAAAAAACATAAATGGGACATAATTATAGAATCAAAATAGAGGTACAAAACTGTGAGTACACATCTAGCCCATTACCATATCTGTTGTTGCCCTCTCTACTATTAAAATATGAGAATGAGACATGTTTCTTCAACTAATATCCACATGACAACCAAAAAATGTGTGTATGTGTGTGTGCGTGTGTGCACGCGTACGTGCAAGTATTAAAACTTCTCTTAGCAGTCATGTATGACTTTTTTATGTGTGGGTTACTTGAAGAAAAATACGATGGCCATTACCGAGATGTTGCCGATGAGGATATTTGTCAAGTGTGCAAATAATTAGCAGCTGTGAGCCTATCATCAGTTCCAATGTCAGGTACTCAGGTTCAATGTGGAATTCTGAGATTTTGCGAGAGAAAAGCTGAAAGTTAATCCGACACCCGTTTTCCACAACTCCAAATACGCAGAAGCAGCAAGTGAAGATTGTCTTCCAGTTGAGGTAAGCATTTTCTTTCTATAATTTCAGAAGCCAAAGAATCAAATGTAAGCATTTACCCATTGGCCCATTACCTTACCCGCCCATTTTGTCTCATCACAATAGAAAAAAGGATATAAATTACTGTACTAACACCAGAACGCAATTGCTGCAATATGTTAACGTTCTCCTTTGCATCTTAATGTATCTGTCAGTTGTTGCTGCAGTTGTGACTACATCAAAATTATTACGGTAGCATGTTAGTAGCAAACAGAAACGAAAGCATGAAGCAAATATCCTAGAATTAAACAAAACAATCACATATCTTAAGATAAGAAGTGCAAATAGGATAGTTTCATTATGTCATCAACTCCACCAGCTGCTGCAACCACCTTATAAATGTACATATATAGATTGGGTTGTAAACAACATTTGCTGCAACTGATTCCCAATTTTTACCTGTCACAACAACTAAATAGCTAGTGTATTTTTTGTAACTTTTGAAAGGCTAATGTCATTGAATTTCAAAGTAATGAGGTTGGTGTCACTTTTGATACTTATACTAAAGCATGTACAGAACATCTATCACAATTATACTTTCTATCAACGGAAAATTGTATAAATGAATGGAACCGTGCTAATTCAGAGAATACGTATGTAACAAATAACTTGACATTTTTAGCTTTAAGCTATGATTGCAATATTAGTAGAAATAAAGCTTGCCTTTATTCTTTGTGGAAAAGGCCGCTACAACCTGATTGCTTTTGAACTTGATAATAACCTTCCATGCGAAATTTCCATAACATTTATTATAATAACCAAGAATTTACGCCAATGAAGCATCTAAATAAGCATTTCCAAGTACCCTAAGTCAAAATTTGCATCCCAAACATCATGCACAATCCCAATTCCAAACACCCCATAAACACAATTGCATAAAGATTCACTATACGTTTTGTTCTCATTGAAGTAAAAGTGTAACAAAATCAATTACAATAACCAAAAACTACAACTTTAACAACAAATTACATACGATTTAGCAATGTGAAAATGAAGAGCACATATAGCAGCATATGATAAATCAACATCAACGTAGAAATGTCAATAGTAAACATCGAAAATGACATCAGCCAATAATACACATACAAAATGTAGGCAGAGGGAACCAACCTAGGAAAATTGAGCTGCAACTTTTGCAACCTGTGACTTGCTCTTGATTTAAAGAGAACGATTCTGGATTCACTAAGCTTAGAGCTGCCAAGTAAATATAAGAGTAAAAATATGAATCACCCTACGACGTTATACATGAAAATAGTAATCTTTGCACCATGCTTCTTCACTCAAATTTCCCATTTATCTGGGTATTTCAAAACCCATGAAAACTATTTCAAAGTACTTAAAAACCAACGACTTCCCATTTATCTTAACATTCACCAATTCACCCAATTCATGAATAGACAACTATTGAAGACCCGAACAACTCACCAAAAGCCTCGCCAACGCCTCCTCACTCAGATTCACGCACATCAGACTTGCGAAAATTGATGATTGTATGCGTAAACTCCCTCTTTTTTTCTGTTATCATTCCAAGAAAAAATTTAAAAACATGATCCCATTTCATCAAGATAACGACATCATCATCATTAAAAAGTTGTTATTGTATAATAAACTAATAAATTTAATAGGATGCTTACCAAGTAATGAAATTGGCTATACTTCTTAAATAATCAGGAGAGTGTGTAAAATAACATAAATAGAGCTGAATCTGAACTCCATAAAAAAGCATAAAAAATAAAATTGAACTAAATTAATAGGATAATAATTTATAGTTACCTTCATATCGATTCATAGTTGATTTCAAAGTAAAAGTTTGTACCTTGGTTAGCTGCAACACATTTAACAACAATGTTAGAGATGGATTTGAAGATATATTTTAGATGCATAAATCCTCCTATATCCTTAGGATGCGTTGTACCTTGGAGTAACCAAAATCCAAAAACAGCTAAAAAATGCTTATCTTAGTATCAAAACTCTTTTAAAAACACTACTCATCATGATTTTTAGCAAAACATTTGTTTCGTGAATGGGAGATCTTGTCTATTAAGCATTTGTTTACTTATTGATTTGCTTTTAGTTAGGATAAAAATTCATATTTAGAAGAGATAAGCTTTTGATTTTAAGTAGGTAGAGGGTGTTTGGGATTGATTACTTATAAGTGCTTATTTGATTATTTTAAACAAACATCCTATAAGAAAGTTTCCAATAGGTAAGTGGAAGATGAAATTTCATTTGTTAGTTACCTGGTGCACGTTCACTGTTTTAATTTCATTTGTTAGTTCGCTGATTTCTATAACAGATGAGAGCAAAATAGTAATCTAATTTTTTTCAATGAATACATTAAGGCGGTTGTTTAGACAAGGTTTTAGTAACTTTATATCATCTTGGTATCAATTAAGCCAAGCTATTAAATTTTGCCATCTTGTCTACTTTGAAAGCTTAAAAACAATCTAATAAGCAAACATTTAAATAAGCAATCCCTATCACCCTTCTACACTGAAATTAAGAGCTTCATACAAGCACCAATAAAATACCTATCATCAAATATTAAATGGGACGGCTTATATAAAACAGCCTATTGGTTAAAAAGACATGCATGCACCACCCTGATTATTAATAATTAGACGTATGGACTTTCTTGACAAAGATCAAATGAAGAGAAACTATGTACCTCATCAGCAGCCGTAACTTGTGGTGATATTGCTGCAGGTGAGGTTTCTACATAATCAGTCTCTTCTTCGGTTACCTCGACATTCTCTATAGTAACATATATTAAAAAGATATGAAATATTGTCACAAATAAAGTTGGGTCAGATGTGTTTTGATTATTGTAAATTTTCTCAGTCGCATGGTGAAACAACCTATTGTTCTTCGACTTTGGGGCTGTCGTAATCTATGGGATTTGAAGAATCATCAATTGAATTTGAAGACACTTGATCATCGGGTGCTGCACTAAACTGTATGTGTGATGTATTAAACCGCTAATATCACTATAATTCGGAATTACAAATGCTTACTTATGAAACATGAAACATAAATAAATTACAGAAAAACAACTAAATCTGGAAAACAACGTACCGCATTCTTGAGGACATTTTCTCAGTAAATGTACAATAACGTGCTGATCATCTATCATCTTTAATGCAGTGCATACGTACAAATCACATTCCAGGTTATAGTCTGTAGTATCAATAGGGAAACCAAATTTTCGGCCAACCAACAAAATTAAGTCAAACATCCGTGTACGGCTTCACCGTCTGATGTTGTCAACACATTAATAAGTTGACTGTAGTCGTAATGCTTTGGCCCGCTGTCCGTGTTTCCTAAAAGTAATAAATAGTGCAGATTTAGTATTACACATGTCGTTTGTTAACTAAGTTCTTTCCATAGCCGTGACATCTGCATGTTGACTAAGTTCTCTCCATAACCGTGTTGATGCGACTCATCGAGTTTAGAATGTGATAAAATAATAAACTGTACAAATAACAACTTGTTAAGCAAATGAAGATTATCAAAATTACTTCTTTTTAAAGACATAAAATGCAATACTTGGGTGTGCATGTACTCTACCAGTGGCCCTACAAATTTTGCAAGAGTTATGAAGCAAATGAGAATCCTAAAAAATCACAGCGGAAGTAAACAATATACACATAGCCTAATACCGAAAGTATGTCACAGCTAATTAGGTGTAATACCTCGCGGCCTCGTCTGGAACGTTTGTTAGTTGTAAATGAATCACCAAAACTTGTTCCTATTTGTTGGGCTATACAAAAGAAAAAGTATCATATATGTTAATCTGAGATAGGCCGATCTTAAATAGAATAATACTTAAAAAACAATAAAAGTTCCGTAAACTTAGGACATAACCATGTAACAACAAATAAATATTTACGACAATAACAAAGACAACATGTGCACAAACCAACCCAACATGACCATTGTTGTAATTGCAGTTTATAGTTGATGATATTTAACACAGGCATGCAATAATAAAAATTATTATGCTCAGTATCACCATATACAATATTCATATCCAGGTAGGATAGGATGGAAAAAATGTACCTACTTAGGATCAATTGGAATCTTGAATCACAAAACGCATCATTGCCATCAATACTTGCTATGAGAAGTCACAAAACCTAAATTACACAAAACATAAAGATCCATTTATTCCAAATAATTATCTTTAAAAAAATCATACAAGAACCCTGCTTTTTTTCGCGTCAATGATAGAGATCACACATGAATACAAAGTAAACCACATATAAAAACTACCTTTAAGAAATAATTTAATTTCCTTGACCTTTATATCACTACTTAACAAAAGTTTCAATTGACAAGCTGCCTGTTAATAGTAATGTATATCATCTACTACTTGGGGTCATTCTTCTTTCAAGCCTGAATGTGATGAAGCCAAAAACAATTTGCATAGAACGTGAATGATATTAGGGTAGAATTGCATAGAAAGTGAATGATATTAGTGTTTTGCGTATAGAGATTGAATAATTAATATTGTGGAAATATATTTTAAGGAAAAGATATGTGTGATAATTTAAATTTCTCTTTTGTCCAGTATATTTTTTTGGTTTTCGGTCATTGATCACAATCAATGGCTTGGCTCCATTGGTTGAGATGTTTGTATGTTAACCTAAAGATGCAGGTTCGAATCTCACCATGTTTATTTTTAATTAATCCGAATTTAAAAATACTGCTTCACATAATAAATTTAAAAATTGCTTACATGGCGACAATGTGATGACATAGCAGATAATGAATTACTGGGCAATGAGGTGGCGTTAAATGATTTATTAAAATCAAATGTATATATAAAATATTAATATAAATTTATAAAATTTATATTTTCTGAAAAATCCTTTTAGTTTTCCAAATTTACGCTTTCAACCCTCTAACGGTATAACTTTACACCGTTAGTCCAAAATATATATTTATATATATTTTAGTCCAAAAGTATTATATATTTACATTTTATACCCAAAAGTTTCTAGATTTACAGTTTTCATCACAAAATATCAAAATGACAGTTTGTACCATTAGTTTTCCTATTTTGACAGTTTTAGTCCCTCGACTCAAAATATTTGCAAAACAAGTCCAATTTTCACCAAGTTGAAAACTTAACATTTTTATTTTCCTAATAAGTTTAAAATAGCTTATTGAGTTCAAAAAAACTGCTTATTTGTAAAAAGAGCTTATTTTTGTGTTTATGGGCCTTAACGAGTGTAGAAACAAGGCCCAATAACATTTTTAGGTCCTTGGGTTTAGGAAAGTATTGGGCTTAGGCCCATTTTATTGTTATAAAAACATTGGACCAAAGCTTGTTGGACCAGCTTATACAATAACCTTATAAAACAGCTTATGGGCTTATAAGGCCCACGTATAAAATAAAAGGTTTTATAAAAACTTGTTAAACGTGATTTGCTTTAGGTCTAGAAAAGCGACTAAATGGGTTTGTTAGGTCAAAATATTTATGTGTTCTAATTCTATGGTGTATGAAAAATGAGACAAGACTTTAAAAACGATAGGTCGTGTGTTTGGTTTTGAAATGCCGAGGCTCATTTGGATCGACCAGAGGGGTTTTGAAAACAGTTTTGGAACCAAAAATTATACCAAGTGTTTTGAGGGATTTTTGAAAAGTATCGAGGGGGGACTTATAAACGTGTCTGTTAATACGTATGTATATGTGTCGAATGTTTGTGTAATCTTGTTAATGATGTAGTAGACATATAATATAGTGTATAATATTTATAGGTTGTGTATATAATTAACGTAATATTAAGGCCAACTAAATGGGATAACGAGCAATATATAAATTTGTAAAGGATGGATAAAAATGTGAATAGACTCACCTCACCTCAAAGGTGGATAGAACGAGACGTAGAAGTTGAGATTCGCTAGGAAAAGGCCGTGGTTCGTTTCTTGGTACACCAAAGACACAAGAGTGAGTGTTGGTTTGACCCTAGCTTGATTCGAATTGCTTCAAACCTTGATTAAGTTACTCGACTTCATAGCGTTGAGAAGGACTTAGATATTAGTTTGGTGGAAGGTGACAAGTGTTTGAGGAGGTGTGCATGTCTCGTTATGCATGCATGTCTATATAGAGGAGAGGAAAACGTGTTTTGTGAGAGTGATGATGATTCAAGGACATGAATAGGAGAAGAAATAGTGGAGTAATGATGCATGAATCGTCCTTGGGTGTATACGAGTGATGAGTGTGTAAATACTCATCATTTTTGTTACATTTGAACTGCCAAAACATCCAAAAAACACCCAATAATGCATCAAAATAGTGAAAATATCCCAAAAGTGTGTTTTATATGTTTCAGATGCAAAAAGATCAAAAACAGATGAAAAACAACCAAAGTTTGCATAATTGGCAGTTTCAGTCCCTCAACTATCAAGAATTGACAAAACTAGTCCCTAAGCATTTATTTTTAATAAAAAGTCACCAAAGGTCCTTTTGAAATCACAAATAATCATATTTAGTCCTTTGGTGTGAATTTTCATAAAATTACAAGTTTAGTCCCTGCATTTTGCAAAATTGACAAAAATGGCCCCTGGGATTTAAAAACTTTGAAAAAATCAATTTTGGTCCTTGTGCTACTCATCTTTGGCAGGAATGGTCCTTGGGTGAAAAGTTTGGTGAATTTCCACAATTGGTCCCTGGAGTTTCAAAGTTTGGCAGAAATAGTCCTTGGAGGTTTAAAGTGGAAAAGTGACATTTATGATACTTGGATTATTCAACTTGGCAATTATGGTCCCTTGAATAACTTTGGAATATTGCCACAAACCACCCCTCAAAATTCAGAAATTACATCTATGGTCCTTGTGATAATTCTACAAACCAAATGGACTCTATTTTGTATTAACCCAAAAACACAAACCCAAGCTACAAACCAGCCCACCCCTTTTACACCTGTGGCCCAATCACCCCCACAAGCCCAACACTCCTTATAACTCCCAACCCCACGTTTAATATACCCCGGTCAAACCCCAAGTCAAACCCACCTTTCCCTCCACCTCCAAAACCACCACCCTGCCAAAACCACCTGGTATCACCACCCCTCCCACTTGACCACCACTTGCAACCAGTCACCTCCACCACCCTATACTACCCCCTACCCTATCTCTTCACCCTTCCCCACACTCCACAGGCCAAATTGCCCTAAACCAATTTTCCCGCCAAAACTGAATGGAGGGCTAGGATTGCTCTCACTCATCCTAAGGCCATTATTATTGATGGGAAAGAAAGAGAAACTCCACCAGGTCTATAAAAGTGAAGAAAGAAGCCATAGAGAAGCTGTATTAGAGTAGTAGTAGTGTAAAGTAGTGTAGTGTAGTCGTTTAAGCTTATTTTCCATTTCCAGTTGTGGAATTTAGTTCTAAATTGTAATTTCGAATGTTTTAATGTATTCCTAAGCTGTTTCAGTAAACAATTTTAGTTAATTTAATCAATTTCAGTTTATGCTTAAAATTTCTTAAAGTCTCATTTTTAGCTAAAAGTTATTAAAGATTGTTGTTGCCTGTTCATTTTAATCCATTTAAGTTATCTATAAGCTTTTATAAGCTTGTTAAGCTTTTAAACAAGTTTTACTCAGTTTACTAAAAAAATTAAGAAAAATACCAAAAAAAAAATAGAGTAAAAATAAAATCACTGAAGAAGAAGATTGAACAGTGAAGCAGGGGTACAAATGGATGTTGCAGAGGTTTGAGAGCCTTGTGGGAGGCTATAGGATGTATTAATTGTCCATGGTTCAGTGATTTTCAGTGACATCTCAATTGTAAGCCTTTTTATCAATTTTTGCTTTTTACTGTAGAACAGCTTAATTTTGCTTATATCTGTCCTTTTTGTGCTTATTTAGTGAATGCTAGTTCAGTGGTAGCTTAATAGTTCCAGTTTGTTCAAAAGAATGCATGTTGCTTAGTTTTCACAATTTCACTGTCAAAAACTCATTTTGTGAGATTCATGTTTTAAGCTGATGTTCTTGGCATTTTTATGCTTAAATGTTATTATTAGATCATAGTAATACCATTTGAATCAGTTTTATATGCTTAAATACTCATTTGCTTTGATAATCATGAAAACTGTTTTCTTATAAGAGTGTTTGGTTCAATGGTGTTCACTGTGATCTAGGTAGTTTCAGTTGTTGTTCTCTGCTCAAACATGCTTCACTAGGTCTCAATAGCACATTCAAAACATAAAAATCACAGGTCATTTGTTCAAAAGTCAAAATGGTACTTAATCTCACATATTGATTCACTGTCAAGGAATTTAGATCCCATAATCATTCAAATGGTAGAATAAGTTGTTAGGATCACTGAGGTTAGTGTCATTTTAACTTAAAACTTCTTTTAAGTCATTAGGAATTACTCTTAAATCCAAAAAAGTCAACTTAGTGCTAAAAACCAAAAAGTCAAATTTCATATTAATAAGTTTTTGAATTAATTAGTTAATTTTCTATAGGTCTTAATATTAAGTTTTAAGATTTGTGCTCTTAGGATATTAATCTTTTGTTGCTTATCTTCATTAGGTTATTTTTGTTTATTTTTATTGATCAAGTTTAATTGCTTATTTTGTGCCTTCTTTTGGCCTGTTTTTCATACTGCTCCCCTGCACCAGGAAACAGGCCCAACTTCTTAAGCTCATAGCTAGTTAATCTGTGGACCCCACCCCATGGTTTTTAGTTTTTTAGAAAGCCAATAAGCCAATCTTCAAGGCTCATTGCTTATTTTGTGGTTTAGAGCTTATCTCATAGGGCTGCTAGTTCTTTTTGTTTTGTCTCATTCCACCCCTATACTAAGTACTCAGCAGTATCACCCCATCTGTCCAACTTTTGTGGGTCCCACAGGACACCACAGTGGACCCCACAGGACCCCATTGGTACCATTGGACTCCCAAGCTGGCCCCCAGTCCATAGCAACCAAGATTGAACCCTTAGAACCTGTGGACCCCACTTGTTATGCCCATTGAATGTTGTCCCATTTCTGTGCTCAGCTTAGTACTTAGAAGTGCTTATTTGGTTTGTTTAGCTTAATCAGTGTTATGCTTTTGATGTTTCTTGTTCATTTCAGTCCTAGTTGCTTGTTCTCACTAGAATTTACCACTGTGGGCCCCTAGCCAGCTTATTTGGAGCTTATAGCTTGACAGTTTGACCAAAGTCAACTGTCAAAGCCAATAAGCACTCACAGTGCTTAATTTTGAGTTCTAAACTAGTTGTTTTTACAAAAGTCTCTTAATTTAAGTTAAAAGAAAAACCAGAAAAATCCAATTTAAATTCAAGTGATAGTTTCTATTTAACATTTTTAATTTCTATTTTCTCTTTTTAAATTTTGTTAAGTAATATCCTGTTTTTATAATTTTCTAAATTACTTTGTTATATTAAGTAGTTGTGGTAATTTTCTTAGAATTTTCTGTGATCATTTAGTATTTATTAGATTTAATATTAGTTTATTTAGTAATTAATTAAAACTGTTAAACTAATTAATTCTGTATAAATTTGTTAAACAGTAGCAAGTTTTTATATTTTTCCTAGGTTCTACATAATATTTAGTATTCTTAGTAATTTTTCTAGAATTTTTACTTTTCATTTGGTAATTTTTAGATTTAATATTAATTAAAACAGTTTAATTAGAAAAACCAAAAAGAAATTAAAATAGTTGTTAAATTTTAATCTGATTTTCATTTTTATAATTTTTCTAGCTTTGTCACATTAATTAGAATCTGTAAAAATTAATTTTATAATTTTCCATTTTCATTTTCTAATTTTTCCCTTTTAAATATTTTATTTAGGTTTTAAATATTAATTAAGTTTTTAATTTATAAGAAATTCATAAAAAGACAAAAATATTTATTTTTAATTTTTATAAGTATTTTAAGGCATTTTAGGTTTTTAGAAAATAATTTTGTAATTTTCTAAGTTAAGATTGTAATTAAAATATTGTTAGGTTTAATATAAATAGTTTTTAAGTTAATTAATTAGTTTAAATTAAATAGTTAATATTAAATTATTATAATATTATGCTTATAAAACAGCTTATGGGCTTATAAGGCCCACGTATAAAATAAAAGGTTTTATAAAAACTTGTTAAACGTGATTTGCTTTGGGTCTAGAAAAGTGACTAAATGGGTTTGTTAGGTCAAAATATTTATGTGTTCTAATTCTATGGTGTATGAAAAATGAGACAAGACTTTAAAAACGATAGGTCGTGTGTTTGGTTTTGAAATGCCGAGGCTCATTTGGATCGACCAGAGGGGTTTTGAAAACAGTTTTGGAACCAAAAATTATACCAAGTGTTTTGAGGGATTTTTGAAAAGTGTCGAGGGGGGACTTATAAACGTGTCTGTTAAAGTGTTAATACGTATGTATATGTGTCGAATGTTTGTGTAATCTTGTTAATGATGTAGTAGACATATAATATAGTGTATAATATTTATAGGTTGTGTATATAATTAACGTAATATTAAGGCCAACTAAATGGGATAACGAGCAATATATAAATTTGTAAAGGATGGATAAAAATGTGAATAGACTCACCTCACCTCAAAGGTGGATAGAACGAGACGTAGAAGTTGAGATTCGTTAGGAAAAGGCCGTGGTTCGTTTCTTGGTACACCAAAGACACAAGAGTGAGTGTTGGTTTGACCCTAGCTTGATTCGAATTGCTTCAAACCTTGACTAAGTTACTCGACTTCATAGCGTTGAGAAGGACTTAGATATTAGTTTGGTGGAAGGTGACAAGTGTTTGAGGAGGTGTGCATGTCTCGTTATGCATGCATGTATATATAGAGGAGAGGAAAACGTGTTTTGTGAGAGTGATGATGATTCAAGTACATGAATAGGAGAAGAAATAGTGGAGTAATGATGCATGAATCGTCCTTGGGTGTATACGAGCAAGAGGAAGCAAATAAATTGACCCATGAATTGCGTTTGGTTTTCTTGTTGGTATATAAAGATTAAAAACGTGATCAATGCAAGAGTCTAAGACAACATGAGGTCAAAATGAGGGAATAGTGTAGTGGTTAGCAAGGTTCGTCCTTGTTGATGTTTTGCTGAGAAGAAGAGAACAAAGAACCATCATTATTTTTTGTTGCGATCTCGTTTGGGAGTTTTTGATGGTCAAGGACACATTAAACATGTGTTAAACATGTTAAGGGAGGAGCTTGTGAGGTTTTAGGAAGTTTGGGAGTTAAACGAGTAAGGTTTATTCGAAATATAATGTTTGATGCAAATTTGTGAAAAAGGTTTTTGGAGCTAAGCTTTGCTCGGTTTTGAGGGAGTAAACGTACTCGATTTTGAAAATGGTTTGGCCCTCGTAATTCTCAGTAGCGAGGTGATTTAGGATAAGCAAAAATATATGGGGGTCGTTAACCTAGGTTGTGAGAAAACGAAGCAAAGTAATCGTACGTTGGGAGGTGATAATGTACCCTCCGAGTAGGTCGAAGGACTCCCCTTCGGGTCTACTCGAAACCTACATAATCGAAGGCTTTGGCTAGCCTCCTAAAACTTTCTATGGCGTAAAACTAATCTCTTATGATCTAGTTACCAGCTGGGAATTCGCCAACCGAAGGAATAAGCCCTCCGGGGTATTCTCCAACGAACATAAGATGGAAAGAGGGTAAGACCAAGTCTTACCCACGTCCCCCGTCTTATCCATGTTCTCTCTTCTTCCTTGACTGACCCGTTAATTCAGGAAGAGTGGACATCAAACCCTAGCAGTTAACCATAAAATCATGGGACACCCCCATGATCTCCTACAAATGTGGAAACACTCTCCAAGGCTGTTTTCTTCCCCTATAAATAGTCTTGGACGAGTTTCAGTTCTGGTATGCAATCTCTCTCACCTTACTTTACTACATTTACACTTAAACTCTCATACTGATCACTTATTCACACGCCGGAGGTGGTTTGCAGGGTCCAACCCCTGCGCAATCACTTAACGTAGTGTTTCAGTATTTCTTATTTCAGGTTATATCCAAGCTTGGCGTAATCTCAACACCCCTCATTTCCTTTGATCACCATCGAAGGCCTGGTAGTGCAAATTATTGTACAATCAGTGGCGCCATCCGTGGGACCCGCTACAATTAGTCCCATTATTTCCAAGTAGAATAACCAAGTCAAATATACTCGCTATTATTCCGGCATGAATCCAGAAAGAGAAGTTACACCCCCACCGGGTTTCTCGTCTTTAACCCCTTTACCCGTAACTGACACCAACAACCTTCCGCCAATCA
Organism: Artemisia annua; assembly: GCA_014162995.1. Taxonomy (NCBI): domain Eukaryota; kingdom Viridiplantae; phylum Streptophyta; class Magnoliopsida; order Asterales; family Asteraceae; genus Artemisia; species Artemisia annua. Next base: position 17,945 of record LBNU01013592.1, read on the forward strand.
CGGCCTCCACCTTTACTACACGATCTCACCCCGAAATAACGCCCAACCACCACGCATCCACATCGGCTAATCCAGAGCTCATAATTAGCCCCGCCTTTGTCGATGCTAATTACGAAGAGCTAGAGTCCGTGTTAAGGGCTCGAAGGAAGCAAGTTAGAAACACGGAGATGCGAAGGGAGTTGGAATACTCCAGCGATGAGTATGACGAGGAGATCGAGATGGAACCGAGGCGGTCCCTAGGGCTCATCACCCCATCCTGCGTATTGGGTCTCCTGCGGGTCGAAGGGCTGGAGGAAGGAATGTAGGCTTTGAGGGAGTCCCCGAAAGAACTCCCACTAGGAGGGATGGAACTGTTGTCGAGGGCTCTAATGGGAGGAGCCAGCAGAGGGAAATCACGGAGGTAAATCTACCTTCACTACTAGCAGCACATCTGGGGAGAACCGAAGGAGGAATTCCGCTGCAGCCCTCCCACGCATCTGGTGTGGGAGGTAACCCAGGTTCAGTCAACACAGGAGGAAGTCTCCCTCCCGTTGGCCTATATCCCCAGTTTCCAGCTCAAAGTTATCCTCCAAAACTTTATCCCCCCATGAATGGGCAACCTGGAAATCAGTATTCCTCACAAACTACCGTACCCTATAACCATCCCATGATATACCCTCCGTATACCATGTATAATGGTTACCCTCCAAACACGAGTACACCTCATCCTTTCTACACTAATCAACCCTCTTCAGGGGTACCCCCTCCTTATAATCCATACCATAATGTTCCCATGAACATACCACCTTACACCCACTCATACACAGAGCCCGCAGGTCCTACGACACCCTTTGTAAGATGGATCGAAGACTATCCCTTGCCGGATGGTCTAAAAATGCCTTCACATATAGGCACCTACGATGGAAAGGGGGATCCAGATAATTTCCTGCATTTGTTCGAAGGAGCCATAAGGATGCAGAAATGGGTCATGCCCGTAGCCTGTCATATGTTTACGTATACCCTCCGAGATTCCGCACGTATTTGGTGGAATGGGCAGAAACCGGGAAGCATCATCAACCTTGATGATTTGAAGGCTAAGTTTCGATCTCACTTTAGCCAACAGAAGAAGTTCACAAGAACACACCTCACGGTGCACAACATTAAGCAGAAGGAGAACGAAAGCACAAGAAATTTCGTTACTAGGTACACTGACGAAACTCTGCAGATTCTAGGCCTACATGAAGAGCAACGCATTTCTGGCTTCGTTCATGGCCTACGCAACCGGTATCTTGTGGAATTCTTATCCACGGATCTTCTGGCAACATACAAAGGCCTGATGGAAAAAACATACATGTGGATAGAAGCCAAAGAGGTATCTACCAATGGGGCTCCGATGGAGAACAATAAAGGAGCGAAGCCGCCTTCGTGGGAAGGACCGAAGAATAAACACAAAAGCCATAATAGGTTCACTCCCTACAACAAGGGTCCGAACCATGGCTTATTGGGAAATCTCACGAAGTCTCCGAGAGAAATTTTAGTGACAGAGAAAGTTGCCAAAGCCTTCGAACCACCCCCTCGCATGGTGGGAAAAAGCAAGAACAGAGATACTACTAAGTATTGCCACTTCCATGAAGACTTTGGTCATGAAACAAACAGCTGTCGAGAGCTAAAAAAGCAGATAGAAGAGCCAGTAAAATCCGGGCAATTAACACATCTCGTAAAAGGGATAAGGAAGGGCAAAGAGAAAGTCACTGATATGCAACTGGGAAGGGATAATACCCCTCAGGAAGCTCCTATCATAATGGTTCGATGAGATTCTTCCCAATTGAAAAGAAAGGCCTCCGAAAGGGAAACATACGATGCAGGGGAAATAACGTTTCTGCCCGAAGCGGGAGGAATCCCTTCAAAGGATCCAGTGATCATTAAGGTCGTAGTCTCGAATGTGGAGGTTAACAAAGTTTACATGGACTGTGGAAGTTCTTGCGAGGTGATCTACGAACATTGCTTTAGGAAACTCAGCCCTACGATCAGATCCAAACGAGTAGAGTCAAGAATGCCTCTGGTAGGTTTCTCGGGGGAACGATCGTGGCCTTTAGGAGAAATACCTCTGGACGTAACACTTGGAAGTGGAAAGCTTGCGAGGACCGAAACCCTCAACTTTGTCATCGTAAAATCCAAGTCACCCTACAACATGTTAATCGGACGAACTGCCATGCAAAAGATGGGCATTGTGGTCTCCACGGTGCATGCAACAGTGAAATTCCAAACCGCCAACGGTGTCGGAACCATATTCTCCAGTTATCACGAAGGGAAGCACCAGGAAGCCCAAAAGATTAAGGAAAAAGGTAATTGAAATCATACGATGGATATAAGAGAAGACTCCATTTCCAAGGAGCATGCGGCACTAAACGAATCTCACTCAGTACGAAAGGTGGAAATGGGGAAACGACTCCCCACCACTCTCAGAGAAAGATTGGGAAAACTACTCGAAGCCTATGGAGATGTGTTTGTAGGAAAATATTCAGACATAACAGGGGTTCCGAGGTTGCTCACAATCGGCGGCAGGCCTTTTATCATGGAACACAAGCTCAATGAATCCAAACACAACAAGCCGGTCAAGCAGAAGCCTCATCAGGTGATACCTGAACGAAGTGCAGAAATTAAGGAAGAAGTGGAAAAACTCACAGCAGCAGGGATACTCCGAAGGGTAGAAAACCCACGGTGGGTTACTAATCCAATTGCAGCCCAACGGAGAAATGGAGAATGGATAATACAGGTTAACTTCGAAGACATCAACAAAGCTTGCCAAAAAGAAAGCTATTTGTCGGTAGAGGAACAACAACCATTGCCGGGAGTTCGTTGGGAATGCTTCCTTAGTACGAATATGGGATGCCATCAGATACAGATGGCGAAAGAAGACAAAGAAAAAACAGCCTTTCATGTAGGCAGAACCTCCTACTGCTTCAAACGAATGCCCTCTGGTTTACGGAACACCGAAGCCACTTACAATAGGCTGATTCGAAGGGTCTTCGAAAAACAGATAGGGAGGAACCTGAGAATTTGCGAAGGATACTTAGTCACGCAAAGCAAGACAAAAGAAGATCTCCTCCAGGATGTCGAAGAAACCCTCATGCAGCTAAGGAGGATCAACCTAAAGCTAAACCCAATAATGTGCTCCTTCG
>LBNU01013593.1:7793-38963 GCA_014162995.1 Artemisia annua
TCCTTGACTTCACTTGTTCCTGACGGCGTCACCTTGTAGAGTCCGACGGCGTCACCTTCTGTAATCTTCAAGGTCTTTTGAGTTTTTGTTGTTTTCCGCACTTTTTCACTCCGAAAACGCTCGAAAATGCTTCTTTTGTGATTTTCCCTTCAAAAGTACCTAAAATGAGAAAAGAAATGACTTTGGGTGAAATCCAAACCAAAAACATACGAATTAGGACTCAAACCGACCCCTAAAAACGTAACATTTTTCGTCTCATCAGCATGCATCTTTATACATGTTTTGATTTCCACACCAAACTAAATACCCTAATAAATTTAATTACATGCCATCTAACTATAAGGAACACTTGGAATTAATTATTTGGTATGCGTGAGACCTAGGCCAAAATTAATGACAAGGTAAATTTCCTAGTGTGCGTGAGACCACACATGGAGAATTTGCAGTTTCTAAGTTAGACGACTTAATTAAGTTGATGCGTGAGACCTAGAACTTAAGGCATGAGATGGGATGAAACATGCTTACATTGCAAATTGATGAATCAATTTGATGTAATTCCCATATTGATCTAGGAATTGGAAAAATTGTTTGCCAATTATTGTTCGACAGATAACCATCTTTTATACTTACATTACTAGCAGATCAACTGATGTAATGAAACTTATGAAAAGTTGGATCCTATGTTTTCAAGAAAATATGTTGGTTATATGAATATATCCTTGGGTATAATGTTTTCTTGAAAATTGATTATCGAAAATACTAAAATTGAATTTTGTAAATTCTTTTAAATGTATTAATGCAACATTGAACCGTAAACGTAAGTTATTCTTTTCACAAGTAAATTGATCTTCACCCATATGGGTTTTGGTTAGAGTCAACTTTACGAAAAGAATAAACATAGTCTTCTTTCCATAAAGAGAAGTGTGAGACTTAATCCTATTCCTTTTCATGAATGAGAAAGGTATAATAGGAAAATTAGAATTGTATATGTTCTAAATACATAACTCATAGCAAACTTTAATAGTAAGAGTATTTGCACTTTATGAGTTATTAAAATAGAAACTACACTAATTACCGTAAAATGGTAAAAGACAAACTAGCATATTTATCTAGTTGTTTTGTTTTACCATTTAAGGATACTACATACAATTGTTGGATTGTAGATCTATTCAGGAAGAAATTGCATGCCCAATTTTTTCAAGTTAATAGTTTGGAATGTGATGAATCACATTTACATAGTAGAATACATTCTTTTAGAACCTATATATAATTGTTGCGAATGGGTTTTCTCAAAAGATGTAGGAAAGTAAATAGCACACTATTTTCTTTCACTGATAATGAAACATTTATAATGTTGTCAAATTCAGTGGGAATATTGTGTGCCTATTACTGAATAAGGGATTATTGTAATGTTCTCTAATTCAGTGGGAGTTACATGACTTATTGTCTTGATTGTAACTCAGATTATCTTTTGTATATCTCAAGATAATTAATTTCCAAAATATAGACACTAATATTCAAGGATAGTCATGTGTGTTTCCTTGATCGATTGAGTAACTCTATATCTACTAGTTATGCTAATGACACAAATCATATTGTTCATATTAACAAACGCATGCGTGTTGTTTATCTGGTACATGGTGTTGTTTCATGCACAAGTGGGAGAAATCTTTATTGTGTGCAAGGTACAACACATAAGAATATGATTCAAATGATTCTCTTAACTGTAAAGTAAGAGACTCACATTCTAATACACATCTAATCTAAGAAAACACTTGGTGTTGAAATTTAGTAAACGTGAGACGCAGACTAAATTCCAACAACAAGGTGAATTTTCATGTATGCGTGAGACCTACATGGATAATTTACTGTTTCTAAATTAGACTTCTATTAGAACATGTGTCAATAAGACGACTGCAAATATAATATTTATGTATTCTTAGAATGACATAAATAAATGAAGTAGTCAGTTAACTTGAAAATATTATTGAAACCAAATGATGGTGTTCATGATTACTTTAGTTATACATGTTTATACTTTATTGTATAGTTATAAACATGAAGTCTTTATGCAAGGCTTAGAATAATATAAAGTAAGACGTTAGCTTGTTATGTNTTTTTTATATATTAAGACATATACAAGAAATCATTGAGTTGATCAATGATTAATAACGTGTAACGGAATTATAACGGTTTATGTCTTCTTGTTGAGACATGAACATGGAAGTGACTTGATTAATATGTACTTGGGTTATAAAGCATGCAAGAGGCTTGTAAATTCTATTTCACCATTAAGTTGATTTAGTTGGTAAATAGACAAGCTAAAAGATATATGGTTATCTTACATATTGTTAGATTGTCTTACAATATTATTTCTAATGAAATACTAAATAATAGTATATTCAGTAAGGAAATCAAACTCTTGTTGTAGTGTTTGGTTCAAGATAACTACATCTTCTTTTCTTCCAAAAAGTTATCAAAGTTAGAAAATTGAGTATGGATTGCATATACTCAATTAGACTCCAAGAAGATTAATAAGACGCTATAGAATTATGAAATGTGATGAATCACATTAAGCCTTAAAATTGAAGTTCTGAATTTGTTAAGCTACTTATGTGTAGGTCATTAACAAAAGAATGTCAGGAAGTGTCAATGTGTATTTGTAATGTCCTAAAAGAGAAAATTAGATTGTTGCTCTAATTGTTAAGTATTTATAGATGGTCTATATATTACTAAAGGGAAGTGGGAGTTTATTACAAAATACATAATCTTCTAAAAACACACTAGTAAAAATCATGATGAGACTTAACAAGTAAATGATAAACCTCAAGATGATGAAATTATCATTCATAGATCCACTTGGATATCTTAGATATTTGATTAATATGCTAAGGATTGTATGATGAAGTATTACCAAATAATGAATTGGGTAAATTACTCATACTATGAATGTTATAGATGCTAAAATAAAACATACAACCTTGGAACAAAAGTTTATTGTTTGATAAACATGTGCGGTAAATAAATCTAATAGAATATGATATATTATTATTTTTTGAAAGACTAAATGGATATATATTTGTAAAGATAGAACATGAATGAAATCTAAATCTTACCGAAGGATTTTTCATGTGTATCATATTATTGTTGTATCATGCTTAAATGATTTGACAAGATTTGATATCCAATTAAAAGTTATTATCTAACTTGTATAATGAATATTCTAATGGGATATGTTTGGTCTTAGAATAACGATCCTCAATCTGGAATTGCTCCTAAATTCTAAGTATAAACAATATGGCAAATTGTTGTATAATTGTTATAGCCAACAGTAAATCTTGAAAGATTGTAAGGTATCAAAATTACAAAATGGATATTAAATTTACCGGATTTTAAAGAGCATATTGTAGTTTTAATACAATGATGCTAGTTTAATTGAGATGACACTCAATACTAGTCATGGTAGGATTTTATCCTTGTTAATGGCCATGTGAACTAGTTGTGCTCAACTAAGAGCATAGTTGAATTATACATTAAAGAATTAGAATACTTTAAAATTTAAAATGTTTGAAAGTTTGATTGTCATAAATTGGTTGTTAAGAATATCACACCATTTATGAAATATTATGTGGCTATATCAAAATAGTTGGATATACACATATAAGAATTTTGATAAATTGAATTCTTGAAATAAGTATTCTCAAAATTATGATAGATCAAAGTTAGTTGAAATAATGCCTTGTCAACAAGTATGATTGTCATTACTTGAGGCTTAATTGTCAACAAGTCGTTACTTGAGACAAAATTCATTAACTAGAATTATCATGCATTGATCTATTTAGTATTTGAATAAATGATATTAAGCAATTATTATTTGTAATGAATTAAAGTACTTTGTACGTTTGTTTTCATTAATAATAGATTGTATCTTATATCTGCATGTTTAAATTCATGAATAACTTATGTTATTCTAAATTGTCCGTTGTCAATTAATGATATGGGAATATCATTAAACTAAGACAAATCTGAGTATTGGTTAGAATATACTTGAAAGTATATTGATGCGTTGACATACGAATTTCACATGATATTCAATGAATTGAATATAGGACTTATCCCAACTGCATGATTTTACTTTATGGATCTTGTCAGTAAGTAAATCATGAATTTAATTATCTTCAGACTTGAGATACCAGATAAGTGTCATGAATGTAGTGCATTTCTGTGAAGCAATTTACCGCTATCCGTAACTGGTAGTCATAAGGATTGTTTTCAGAAGTGTTGCAAAGTTCATGGGTTATTCTTGTAGTCAAGAGAGAATTTGTTCTTTCAAATTTGTTTTGAAGTTTAATACTGCTGGGCCCCTCTTAGGGTTGATGAGATGTTTGCGTGCGCACGCCCAAAGTCTATCTGGAATACGTTCAGATGTTTTGGTAATTTTGCTCAATCATAAACAACGAGAAACAGAATTGTTAATTAAAGAATGACTAAGATCCATATCTTTATTAACGTGGTATTATTAACAAAAGGATAATAATAATGATGAATCATTAAAGGTTTTTCCAGGAGACCTCCCTCGAGTTGAACTAGGGGCATTGGCGTGTTGTAAGATGCTAACCAATGTCATTGCACTATTAATAGATATCCAAGTGGGAGCTGTTGGTTTGTGGATAAACATTAATACGTGTATGTCTAGTATCGAACCCGAGACCACGGGATTGCACACGTTGCGAATGAGAATTAATGAACAATAATTATTATATATTAAATGTTAGATATATATATTTAATTATGTAAACACAAATAACATCTAACGGGTGTTAGTAATTAACGGTAATGACTAACGGTCATTAAATATTAAAAAAGAAGGACTTAAGTGAAATTAGGAGTCAAGAATGATCCGGAAACCCACTTGTGGGTTTATGGCCGGTTTTGGATGGGTTGGGGAGTCCCAATCCTCATCCAACTTGTCCTCCAAGTTTGCTCTAGTATATATACAATGCCTATGGTTAATTGTTTGGTACCTTGTACACACACTAAACCCTAAAATTGTTTTCTTCTTTTTTCTTTTGTATAGCCGGTCGAACAAACAATCCTTAGGGTTCTTTGGTTCGAAATTTTGTTTTACAAAATTATTGTGTTTACTTTGATCTTGCAATCACATTAATTCGTTATTAATTCGTGTGTACAAGAACGTGGTAATTACTCACTATAGTAATTATCTTGGATCGATTAACAAAACGGTAAGGGGTTAATCATTGATCCATATAAACCCTAATTAGGGTTCTTCACTTGTTCAAGATGATTAAAGTTTGATTCTTGTTTTGCTAGAATCAAAGGTACGTTCTTATTTAAGTTTATGTTAATCTTTTATATGTTATAGATGTTCCTACGCTTCCGCATATGTGACTACTTGATTATGTTTAATTTATATGATTGTCATGGTACATAAATTCTAACACATATTTGGACTATGTATACCATATAAGAGTCGTAAGTAAATTAAANAATCAAAAGAAGTTCTTTTGATTTGTACCATTGGATCGAATTCAATGGTTCATAATGGCCCAACTTGAGTCAAGTAACTTGAGAGGATCTCATCCCCTTGAGATGACAACCAAATGATTAATGGTAGGTATTTACACGATAACCAAATATGTTTCGACACTACAAGTTCATTTTTGTACAGAGGCGGAGCTTGACCGATGTTATTGAGAGGGCCAAGATATCGTTTTGAAATTTAGAAGGGTCAAACCATGGTTATTGAATAAAGTTTTAAGGTTTATAATATAAAGTGTGGTTAAATATAAGGGTTAATAGTGTAAAGATGGCAAATTCTAGGGGGGGGCACAACCCCCTCTAGTCCTAACATAGCTCCGCCTATACTTTTGTAGTTATGTACATTCCTAAGCATGTTTTTTTTTTTTTTGGATCCTTTTGGTATTAATGTAGTGGTCGTGTCGGTTTCTTCCCCTTTCTTCTCTTTAATTTTTTTTCGTGATATTGGTCGGCGGATATGTGATGAGATAAAGAGATGATAATTCTGTCGCATTGTGTTTAACGATAAAATAAACGAATACATAATCGCATGTGTTATATTTGCATCGTGGTGGAACAACCTTGGTGGATATAGGCTCACAAATGCATAATGTTATTTTTATTTGGTTGCTTTTAGTTGCTATTTTTATTTGGCTAACAGCAATAACCAAACACAACCAAAAAATAACAACTGTTAGCTCCTCCCTCTCCTTAACACAGTCAGTCATCTTTGTGTAAAGGTTTTGTCAGCTACTTCACAAGTTTCAAGCTCGAGCAATTATTTTGATATGTCTTGGGTGTGTGTTATATTTTTGTTTACGATTTGTGTGGAAGATTAGTGATATATGAAATTAATCCTAAATATAGAACCATTTGTGGAAACTAAAATGATTAGCCATCTCTCAAATCATGAACAACTGCACCGTCGGAATTAATGCTGATGCAGTGATGATAATTATGTTATGTATTTGTTGTCTGAGTGAAATCGATGAAAGTTTGAGAGTAACTGTATCTTGGCGGAACATTTATATTAATGCAGCTATGACGATTTTTTCTTCTTTCTTCTTATACATTCTTACAAAAAAAGTTTTTCCCTTTCATCACTTTATACTTTCAATTATTATGCAAACCAACATTATTGATAAGCTTTATATCTTAATACCCATATCTAGGGGTGTTAGTTGGGTGGGTTGGTGAGTTCAGGTCAATTCAGGTCGAGTTAATCAGGTTCAGGCCTATTCGTGTCGGGTCCAATCTGGTCGGGTCTATTTGGGTTCGGGTCAACCCGAATATGAGTTAAATGAATGATAGAGTTGCCTGATTCAATAAGTGCATACATAATTCATAAAAAATATATTAAAAAATATAAAAACGCTTATTCGAGTCAATCGGGGCGACCTGAACCCGAGTTAGCCAAACATTTTCAGCCCGATATCCAACCCTATTTAGTATACGGGTTACTTGAGTTCACCTCAATAACCCGAATTTAAAAATTGACCTGAATAACCCGACTGGAGTAGCTTGATTGGGTTCGCGTTCGGTTCTAGTCCGTAACCATCTTTTTAGTATATTTTCTTTCTAGCATTTTTAGAGATTATGTATTGGCTAAGGTTTCGTATGAAGAAAGAACATAATGTCGATGACAACAATACATGAAAGAAAGAAAGGTGCGAAAATGCAAAAAGATAATAATAAGAAAGGACAAAGAATGACTAAGATGATGTGTGAAATGATTTCTGACCATTCGCAGCGAGGTAAACCAAAATGTGAATATTCAGAAACGTACATGGAACTTTGATGAATGTGGACCTCGTAGACCACCAATCAAACTGATTTTTTTAGCCACCTGAACTTTATATCTTCTAAACATAGTGCTTGGTCTTGCTTGTTAACTTTAACGGTGCGAGGCCGCAATTACACTCGTATAGATATAGGGTCCATTAAAAATTTGCATACTTTCTACATCATACCTTTCTCATATCCCGTTCCGTCGATATTGAGTATTGTTGTTGTAGAAGCGTGACTCCTTACTTTTAGTGATCGATCTGGTTTCATGAGTTTTTTCAGTGGTAAAGTTTTATAAATTGCAAGCATAGACATTGGCGGAACTATGTTGGGGCAGGGGAGGGTCCCCCTCCCCCCAAAATAAATAAATAAATAAATAAATAATTTGTGGCACCTAGTGTAAATATTATACAGAGTAGGTTTTAGGGGTAATTTATTTGAGGTTACAAACAAATCTCCGATTCGGCCTCCCAATAATAAATTCGGCCCTCCTAAAAAAAATGTTCTAGTTCCACCATTGAGCATAGAACTATACTAGACGTGAAAGTAGACATACATATAAGGAATTTGTATCGAAACACAAACAAAACATTGCAAAATGACTTCGTGCTATCCAAAAGGGTAGTCGCCCTGGAATTAGTCGGCTCGCAATGTCGAGTCAAAACCCAGGTAAAAAAAAAACATTTTGCAAAATGAAGCAAAAGGACAACCTACACATGAAAATTGCTAAAAAAAATTTTAAATCCTATTGATCTTGACGACTTCACAAGCATTAAATCATCCAATGCTGATGATCACTAACAAGTAACAAAGGATTTCATGAGTTATGAATCCTCGTTTCTGTGAAACTAATATCGGTACAACTACTAATTATTTCATATAGGTTATTGATCATGTTCATGTAATAGTCGAGGATATAGTTGAAATACTAATTTAGAAAATAATTAACATTGTCTCAAATTTGTAGTTTAATTCTTTTCTCATCAAGTGACCACTACACTCGTATGTGAATTATCGTTCTTCCTAGTAACAATACAATCAAGGATCTGAATATTTGGAGTTTGGACCCTGTAGTTGTAATGAAAGTAGGGGCGAAGGAACCATGCATGCATCTCAGAGTCGTTAGTAAGTTAAGTTTGTCGGACCTGCTCAACTAGTTATAACTTAAATAAATTGTTAAATACTTTAAATTTTTTATTAGAGATAACTAGATATCAACGTCGATGATTTAATTTTGAGCATGCAGCAGCATGTATAACCTCTTGGTGTCTAATTTGTTCATTATACGAGCCGCTAAAAGGTAAATATTATGGGTGTTCAAAATTTTGGTAATATCCACGGGAATCCAAAACCGAAACCGAATCAACCGAAATCGAATTTGTCAAAATCGAACCAAACCAAATTAATATTCGGTTTTTGGTTGGCAAAATATAAACGGACCCGAACTGAAAATCGAATTCACATAATAAATGTATATAGCAATATTTTTTACATTTATATACATAAAAAGCCATCAAAACTCCTTTATAGTATAAACAAAATATTTAAAACTCAAAATTATAGAAATCTATTTTATTAAATAAATAAAAAAAAGAAAAAAGTTATGTAATTCTAATCAACCTGAAAACTGAATTGAATTCAAATTCGGTTTTCGATTTGGTTTAATCTAATTTAAATACGATTAGCCAAAAAAATCAACCAAATTAGCTAAATTTAACGAATCGAACAACCCGATAACCGAACTGTAAACACCTTTGCGGCTAAATAGGAGTTATGAGACATTCAGAGTGTGAATATGGGGCTTCAACTTTGATAAACAAACCGTGCAGTGGGCCTGTTCTCGTAAACCACCAGTAACCTTAGTCGTGCCAACCTTTTACAATCACACAAGCCCAGCATTCGACCCAAAAGGCCAAAATGAAAAAAATAGAGATTTGTTTTGTTTACTTTTGAAAAAGAAATAGAGATAATACTTAGAAAAGTTACAATTCATATTATGCGTAGCAAAATCTGCAAAATATTTTACGACCATTCTTTCGTGGTCCAATACGGGGATAAGATAAACTAATGCTATGTATTTATGGAAGAGAAATTATATCATGGAAGAGAAATATATTTAATCCTATTTGTCAATATTTGTTAGTTTGTAGTAAAGCGGTTTATTTTACACAAGCTAATATAACATATAGTTTTAGTCATCTCAATATTTCCGTTTTACGCAGTAAATAAAGTACTTTTTCGACACCACTAATTCACTTTATTGTTTTGTGTATTAGTATTTCTGTCTCTTTATTCATTTTTTTGGCTATTAGTGACCGATAAATCACCTCTCGTATTTATCTGTAAGAAATAAGTAAACTAGAAAAGTAAAAAAGTGTTGCAACATCCGATAGCTTAGCTAACTCTCTTATACGTTATAGACGCCAGACTGCATTCTTGCGTTTGGTGTCAAGTGTAACCATTTTATATAATCGCATGTGACTAAAACAGTAAAACATAAAACATATAGAGGACTCATTTTCAATGGAATGTGCATGCAATCAAAGTTTTTGTGACTGAATCAAACTATAGAAATCAAAAAAGTATAAAACTGTCGACACATTTCCATGTGAGCATGTGCTTATTTGACGTAAAAAAGGAAACTAGAACGATAAGTTTTTATGAAATTGGTTGGTTCTCTTTCTTTTTACATTGTGCGGACTTGAGTCACCTCAAAGATTATACAAATATCGCTAGTGGTAGTGGACAAGTTCTTTTATGCCTAACATTACATAGAAGTCCCTTTATTTGTAAAGTTTTGGTTATAACACCAAATGAATAATTGCTTGTATCTCTATAACAGAAAAAAGTTCTCGATATAGTTTGTAAGAGATAGTTGTTGCTTTAAATTAGTTTGCTATTGTTCACACGTAAGCATGCATCATCTAACATCTCGTACTTTAATCATCCAAAACATCACTCACTCACTATAAATTTCCGCATTTTTTATTTTGAAATGCCTCAAAATAAGTGTTTTATTTGTATTTCAACCAATTAAAAAAAATAAAAAATTAGTGGGTAACGATATTCTTTTTATTGATTAAAAGTGTAGCAAAGTGATACTCCACCAAAGTGGCTTAGTGATTAGGCACTTTAATATCCTCACAAGTAATATTAAGTTCAAACATTATTAGGTACATATAGGGAAAGAGTCAAAAATAGTTACGAGAATACTTTGATTAAAAAGCATACCTTCGAATAAAATATTTGCTCAATCCAAATAACTTAAACACATAACACCTCATTTAATATATTTACCCATTTCCTAATATTATGACTAACTTTTCATCTATTTCTCATCAATGCAAACTCCTAACAAGTGACAATTAAGTTAGCGTACATTACAAAAATTAATAAAAATAATAATAATAATAATAAAACATTTATGTTTGGTTACCGAATACTTTTATAACTCAAAATGCTGTACCTTATAACGTTTAGTAGTAAAGGTTCGTGAATCCAATAAAAGGTCTAAGCTTCAAATTTTATCAGCTATCAATAAACTCATTGACGCTACCCACCTTAACCCTATAATCCACAATCGTAAGAGATTAATGATTTACCAGGCTACATAAGCTTTACGAGATTATTTGTGGAGCCGATAATTACTTGTCACGTTACCAAAAGTGACTCGATCGGCTGAAGTTTCGTCATAAAAAAAAAATAATAAAAAAAAAAGAACTCCCAACAAATACATTATGTGTAAAAAGTAATATATGATAATAGACTTTCGAACTAGCCAACTATACCTACAAGCATGGGCGGAGCTATTAAGGGACCGGGAAGGGTCCCGACCCCCTAGGCCTAAGCTCGTTAGCGTATTTTTTTGCGATTTCATGTGTTAAAATTTTATTTTTTCCATCTCGGCCCTCCCATCTAATGTTCTTTCACAAAAAAATTGTTTCGGCCTCCCAAATTTTTTTTTCTAGCTCCGCCATTGCGATACAATTGTGCCTACTGCATTCATAATTTGACAAGTATAATACATTTATTATTTCTCATCATATTCACCAATCAATTTTTAACTTCCATCGATTACGTTTGTAGATTCATGCTTAGGTTCATCAATTAGGCGTTATATTTCTGTGCAAATATTTTTGAAAATCCTCTTGTATTTCTGCTATAAAATCCCAAAAATCATAGAAGTATAATTACAATTTATACATAATCCAGGGGCGCTTATTACAAATAGATACAAATCCCAGTCGACATTCACTTTTCTCTTACAATAATAAACAAAAATAAAAAATCACACACAGTCTCTACATAACTACATTCACGCACCCGTAACGCTAGCACAACAACATATACATACACACTCTCTGTATCTATACACACACACTCCCCTATATATTTGCCTTACTTCACTCTCACTCTCATTTCTTCTTTACACTTTCAGATCCACATTCCATTTTCTCCTCAATTTCTCGCCGCTTCTTCAGGTTCGACGATATTTTCATTTTAACCGTTACTTTATTACTCTTCGTAACCGATATCGTTTCGTTATATGCTGCTATTACGGTTTGAATGTTTGATCGGTTTAATTTAGTGTATATGTTAAGTTTCATTTTATCGTCAATTTCTCGTGAGACGATATTTTGATTATAACCGTTTTTTAGTTAGATAACTGCTCGGAACTGATTTCGGTGCATTTTAATGAATTTGACCTAAACGTAGTGTTAAGTTTTAGTTTCTCGTCAATTTATCGTGAGACGATATGTTAATTTTAACCGTTTTTTAGTTAAATAACTGCTGCTAACTGATTTCGTTGCATTTGAATAATGAATTTGACCTAAATGTAGTGTGTATGTTTTTCGATCGGTTTATTTATTCATTAGGTTAACTATTTGATTCGATATATAGTTAAAACTGTAGTTCGTTATATGTCGTTACGGTATTAATGCTTGTTAGATCGGTTTATTTCAGTTATTTGTGCGAGGTTTTGAAATTATGTCAAATTTAGTTGCGATATGCTTGTTCAATAGGTTAAGTTTGAGTGTTGTTGCTTAAATTATAGATTAGGTTAAGTACTCTGATGTTTTGGCGTATTAGAAGAAATCCGGATTATTTAGTGATTTAAGGTGACGTTGATGAATTATTCGTTGAAATTGGTGAAAAATTGCTGTAAATGATGTTAAAGTTCACTGTATGTTGTTTCGGTCGCGGAGAATGCGTTGTTTATGCTTAGCGGTCTAGGTCTGATATCGAGTGTTGTTGTTGTTGCTTGATTTAGGCATTAGGTTATGTTTTATGATGTTTTGGTTTATTAGTTTGAGATCCGAGACTATATAGTGCTGTAAGGTGATATAGATTGGTGAAAAATTGCTGTGTGTGATATTAGAGTTCGCTGTATGCTGTTTCAGTTTCAGATCATATGCTTATAGTTGTTTATACTTGTTCGATCGGTTTCATTGAGTTGTAGGTGTTTTGAGGTGATTATTAAGAATTATCTTATGAAGTTGGTGAAGAGTGGCTCTTATATTAATGTTACAGTTCATTGTATTCTGTTTTGGATTCGATCATGTGTTGTTAATGTATTATATGTCCTCTTTGATCGGTTTAGTTTTGCTGTAGATGTGATATTTAGTGTTGTTGTTACTTGATTTGCGGGATAATAGTAGGAGCATTGCTAATGTAGTTTATATCCTGAATTATGTGTAAGTTTTTATGCTTGATTGTCGGTTTTATTGAGTTGTAGATAGATGTGATATTGTTGTCGTTCACGTGGTTAAATTTGTTGATATTTTGGTTTACTGGTTTGAGATCTGGATTATTCTAGTGTTTTAAGGTGATTTTGGTAAAGTATGAGATGAAATTGGCGAGAAATTGTTTTATCTAATATAACAGTCATCTGTATGTTGTTTCGGTTTTGGTTTTGGATCATCCGTGGCGAATATAGCTTTTTATGCTTGATTGATTAGATTAACTGAGTTTTAGATATGATAAGCATCAGGTGAATTTATGATGTTCTGGTTTTTATTTTGAGTTCCAGATTATTGTGGCGTGATTTTGATAAATTATTAGGGGAAATAATGGATGAAACTGACGAAATTGGTGAAATGTGGTCTGATGTGTAAGTTTACTGAGTGCTGTTTCGTTTTAGAATTCTGAGTTATAACTGCAGCTTTTATGTGTCGTTGTGCATGTGAGATATAGGTTTCTGTCTCTTGATTTTGCTGGGAATAGCAGAAAAGATTATAAAATAGGTTATATACTTGATTTTTGTTTTACTAGTAGACGTCTAAGCTTTTTTTGACAAAATAGTTTGGGAAATAATGGATGAACCGGATGAAGTTGGTGAAAAACTGTTCTTTAAAGATGTATGGTTGGTTTTGTATCTGATTCGTATTTCAGCTAATTGGATGTGTTGGTTTGGAACTGTGTAAGTTCGAAGTTTAATTGTGTTTTTGATTCAGTTTTATGGAGTTTTAGATGTGGTGTTGCGTCATATTTTTGGTAGTAAAACCTGTGAAATGAGATATTTGAGCAAGACAAGAGGCTGATAATAAATATCAACATACATGAGCATCAACACATGTAACATGAGCATTTTACAATCCTAAACTGAATGTAGTTCTGTCAGAACATTAGAACAAGGACCCACCAACGAATTCTAATTATCTACTATTTCCCAAAATATACCATTGAATTAGTCTAATGTTCTACAATGATCCAATTAAAACAAATCTTATACTAGTGCAGCAAAACTTAATGTCTAATCGTAAATCGTATATGCTATTCCTTTTGGAACTCAGAGCCGAAAAAGAAAGCTCATATGTACAACAAATTTATGACTAATAATAACAAATCGTGCAATAACAACACTTTTTCACCAGCATTGTCATGAATGCTATATAATGATCAGGCCTTTTTACAATCAACTTGGATATTATATTATTACTTGAAGTTATGTTGACGTATTTTGGTTTTGGGGATCTTGCCTTATTTGGGGATTTCCAATTGGTCGTAAGTGAATATTCGAGAAAGTAAAAGATCACGAAAAATTGGCAAATGATAGTGCACTGTATTATTTAAGAGTTGTAGTTATTAATAGCAAGCAGATCATTATTGCTTTAAATGTTTCTGTGCATTGTAGGTGTATTTGTTAGCAAGCTGTATTTGCATCCCTGAAGTTTGTTTTTATAAATCCTAAAAGTTTGTCTTATGAATTGAAGCACATAAGAGATAACAGATGAACACAGTTTGTTGAAGTGGCATGTTTTTTAGTTGCATCTTGTTGCGTTTCTCACACAGTTACGTGTTAGTTGGCTGCACTTACATGACAAAATTTAGGAAAGTTTTGTTTTTAAATTGAAAGTTATGACTATTAGAAAACTTGATCAGGCTTTTCATCAATTTGCTTCCCCTATATTCGATCTGATACTCTGATAGTTGCCATCTTCCCATGTGTTGCTTCTCATACAGTGTTGTCATTTTATTATACTGAAACCCGTGACATTTCGTTATATTCTTATGTTCTGTTTTTTTCTTAAATAATTGTTAATTGGTATTTACACGCGTGGGGCATCATCATAAGAACCAGATTTGATATTAGAGGGAATGTTACACAGAGAAACATGAGTTATGTGATAGATAAAATGGCTAAACGTCAGCTGTTGGCAACTGTGCAAACGAACAATCAAATTCCTTCTAATTGGGAAGGAGTTATTCCGGCGACTAGGTTATGATTCATACCCTATTAGGTTGTCCACCTAAGTTCTTATTTGTGTATTGTTTTTTTATTAGAAATTCAGTCCTTACTAATATACACATGGCATTCGGAAGTAATATAAGCCTAGTTCTTTGGCATATGATTCTAATACAATGGGTTGAAGTCATGGTTTACATCACTTCCTAATAAGAGACAATGGGAAGAGTTATTGATTCCATTATTTCTTGAACTTTGGTCCAAGTTTCTATTTAGTCATTTATATTAAAAGAAAACAAATCCCGATTAATGTAGCATAAAAGTTACCTCGAGCTGACTTGGTTGACCCTTCCTTGTTTTACAACCTCATGTTTTGTGATTTTTGGTTTCTTTTGCATAATATTTTCGTTCTTGGTTTCCTGATTGAATTATTACCCTTGCAGCTTGCAAGTATGAGTCCACCTACTGACTCTTATCAGTCTTCACGTCCTCCTCTTAATGAAAGAATACTTTCATCCATGAACAAAAGTTCAGTTGCTGCACATCCTTGGCATGATCTTGAAATAGGTACTTTTAATGTAATTTATAAATTCTGGAGTTTTTAATTGTAAGAAAATTGTATCCACATGTATAGTACTGACTTCTTAATGAGTCAATGCAGGACCTGGTGCACCAACGGTCTTCAACTGTGTAAGCACGCAAATTAATATATTTCACAATCTGAATAATGGATGTCTATTAAGTGTCATCTTTTCAAATCAGATTTGTATTAATATGGTTGCTGAATCCTGTTATATCTTTTTAGGTGATTGAAATTAGCAAAGGGAGCAAGGTCAAGTATGAGCTCGACAAAAAATCAGGACTAATCAAGGTAAATGAAGATGATAATTACATGGTAGAGGTCAAACAGGGCCGGGTTGACCTGAAACATTTTCCAGCTGCTTTATTATATTATATATAACCTAACTTAAATGTAAAATTTGGGTGATTTTAACCCATTTGACTTATTTGAACCGCTTCCTTTTTAGTTAAATTTTTATCTTAATCCATTTGGTCTGCTAGAGAAAATAACCTGAATCGACCTTTCACAAGTAATGAGTCAAAATTTTCATCTCTTAGTAGTAATAACTAGCATAATGATACTGTGACAGAAGATTCATACTCATATGAGATCCAAATATGCCTTTTCAGGTTGATCGTGTCCTATACTCATCAGTTGTGTACCCTCACAATTATGGTTTTGTTCCACGTACTCTCTGTGAGGACAATGATCCAATTGATGTCTTGGTCATCATGCAGGTATGAAAAATTAATTTTTTTTAAAAGCTATAACATATTCACATGAATTGTTAGTTTCAAAATTTTGGTTAAAATTCAATCTGCTATAATACAGGAACCAATACTGCCAGGAACCTTCTTACGTGCCAAAGCTATTGGCCTCATGCCCATGATTGATCAGGTATTTATACGGCATATTAGTTTACATTTGTGCTCTTTTGCATATTGAACAATCTTACTAACATATATGGGCATCGTTAGGGAGAGAAAGATGATAAGATCATTGCTGTCTGTGCTGATGATCCTGAGTATAGGGACTACAGTGACATCAAGGAGCTCCCACCACATCGTTTAGCTGAGATTCGTCGCTTCTTTGAAGACTGTATCCTTTCAGAACTAGATTTTGATAGTCATGGTTCAAAACAGGTCTTAGCTGAAACGGGCTGTTTTTAGTACAGGTTAAAACGGGTCATACTAACTACGCAACCCAAATAGACCATAAATAAGTAATTAGGTACACAGGTCAAAATTGAGAACAGTTCTGTAGAGGAATATCTTGTTTATCTTTAACAAGTGGTTAGATAAGAAGAACGAAAATAAGGAGGTTGCTGTTGATGATTTCTTGCCAGCTGACAAGGCAATCGAGGCAGTCAAGTATTCAATGTAAGTAAAAACTTTAAATGCCTTTAAAACACTTAAACCGGATGTGATCATATCTGATTATCAATATCCGCTTTTGTTGCATATGAATATGGATATAACCACTTCCATCTTAAATGGATCTTTCTGATCTAATTTGGATATTCTACGCAGTTTACATGCTGTATGATCATAGTAAGGTTTAAAATTTTTGATGGATGCAGTATTTGCATTATTAATAGGAAACATTTTGTGTGATAAACTGTCCATTCAATTCTGTTGAATCACTAAAAACACAATATACTTGATTATTATCATTCTATCCGTATTTATATAAACAATGTCACTAATTACATAGGAAGCTGACCACGTGGTCATGGCAGGCAACATGCATTGCACCCCCCACACACACACATAATACACATACATACAAGGGGTGTGCATTGGGTTGAAATCTGACGGTAACTGTACTAAGAGAATATTGGAACAGGAAATTGGACCTATCTGAACTTGTCTAGTACAGAATTCAAGTAGATTTATTTCCTGGACACTAAACTGTAATTATTTGGGTTTGTCTTGATTTGAAAAATGACAAGTTCAGATGAGGTTGTTCTAAGCTTGAAAAATTATCTGAATCATTTGGTTTCAGTTTTGAACCTGGCCAAATTGAGAACCTATTTATGAAAAAAATCGGAACCGGTTAAAAAAAATCTAGAACAGAGAACTGAACTGATTCAAAACCTGTCTGGTTGGTTCCGGTGTTGGTTTAAATTTTGTGGGTTTGTCGGTCAGGACTGAGTTTTGCACACCCTTATAAACATGCACTCTCTTTCTCGATTAAGCACCAGACGTCATATTAGATTCAGTTTTATTAGGCAAAACAGCACCTTTCCATTGGTATATTGCACAGAAAAATTTGGAGGGATTCTGGATTTTTGATTACCTTTTTACATCCGTATTTAATCTGTTCATCTGCTCCACCATGCTTATCCTCTATTTTGTCTTTTCTTCTGAAGGGATCTCTATGCGGACTACATTGTGGAAGGGTTGAGGCGGTAGATTTACAAGTATGAGAAACTGCTGTGACTTCTTGTTTTGGTGATGATAACGAAAACTATTGGAAATTCTGCTACTTCTATTTTCCTGAACGAAACTAGTATGATTATTACATATCGCATTACGTCTTTTGATATACCAAATTACATGTACAGGCAGACCTGTTAAGCAAGAAATTTGGTTCTTATGTCATATATCTCTTTTGTGTATAAATTGTTTTGATTTTTTTTTNATTTTTGATTACCTTTTTACATCCGTATTTAATCTGTTCATCTGCTCCACTATGCTTATCCTCTATTTTGTCTTTTCTTCTGAAGGGATCTCTATGCGGACTACATTGTGGAAGGGTTGAGGCGGTAGATTTACAAGTATGAGAAACTGCTGTGACTTCTTGTTTTGGTGATGATAACGAAAACTATTGGAAATTCTGCTACTTCTATTTTCCTGAACGAAACTAGTATGATTATTACATATCGCATTACGTCTTTTGATATACCAAATTACATGTACAGGCAGACCTGTTAAGCAAGAAATTTGGTTCTTATGTCATATATCTCTTTTGTGTATAAATTGTTTTGATTTGCTTCCTTTTTTTTTTCCTTGAAGCCAAATTCCTGTTTCCTGTAAAAAAGAAAAACTTGAACAGTTAAACTTGCTCAACCCAACCTCACAAAAACCTTGGTATTGTGCATCTTGATCTTGTTTAAATATGATTAAAATAAAACAAACAACAATTATTACAAAATTCTTTTTATGGGTCTTGCCTTTAGATTAGCTTAATTTATGATTGTTTTGGTAACAGTTCTTTGGTTTGATTCTGTCGTTTAAATTTGCGTTTTGATATTTAAAAATGATATGCTATACTTGCATTTTTTTTTTTTTTTTTTTTTCCTGTTGAACTAGGAAAGGCAGATATTTATTGGGTTCACAATTAGGTTCAGGATTAAATTGGCTCTGAACAGGAATTAAACTACTGTGGAGCCGAATCAGTTAGGTTTTAGCCATATACACGTAACACACAGGATACATGTTTGAGCCATATATGCATACAAAGTGCAGACTGTGTCTCCCACAAAACAACCTCAGATTCTCCAAAAATGTTTCGAAGAACTTGCCCTGTGAACACTTATGCACCATTCCTGAAAACCCATATAAGCCCGGTTCAATGAATCAACCCACATGGCTATGAGCCTATGTTACATATCTTTTCACATTTCCGCACATTTAAATATATATTAAATATATAAAAAGAAAGCAAATACAAAAGCATTAAACATGGCCAACTTCATATAATCTATGATCTTATAAGTAATAAAAGCACCAATTGTACAAATTTGAAACACAAGTTTAAGAAAAGTCTGAGTTTGCAAGGATTCAAAATGACCCCTAAAAGATTCCGAATGTAAACTGGACAAAGTGGTCATAAGTAATAAAAGCACCAACTTTACTTATAATCTGTGAGAACCGCTACAAGGATCTTAGAGGGCTTCAAACGAATTTGATGCAACACAAATTTGAGGCGGGAAGTTCAATAACCTGTCTTGCCTCTTATGATCAATTTTATGAGCATTTATTATCAAAATCTCCAAATTCTTGGAGTGTTTTAGCAAGTACTTCATCAAGGTGAATTCTTCGTAAGTTATACTACATAGTTAATAACTAGGCTCCTAGATATGCTCTATTTTTGAAGCATACTATGAAATATCTGTTAGATGTAATGTCAAATTCGTTTGAAGCCCTCCAAGATCCCGGTAGCAGTTCTCACAAATTATATGTAAAGTTGGTGCTTTTATTACTTATGGCCACTCTGTCAAGTTTACATTTGAAATCTTTCAGGGATCATTTTGAATCCTTGCAATAATTAAATGTAGACTTGTGTGATATCAAATGTATAAGTGGAGGAATAAGAAAATAATATTTTAATAAAAGATAGGGTTGCGATAAATTGTTGATAAACATAGTCTTACGTGAATGTGAACATGTCGTTGTTATAAGTTAAAATATAATACTACCATATTTGTTTAAACGAATAAATTGGGGTTATATCTTTACAGGTTTACAGGAAAGAACATTTATGTTCATACATTCAGCAAGATTGCAATAAATTGCTAACACTAGATAAGCATCATCAGAAGCGTATATGAATGTACATGATCCATCTACTTTCCTAAAATAAGTTGCATTCTAAGCACACCACCTGGCATCTCACTACAATTGAATTGTGCACAACAATACTCAATATTTGCCTTAAACAGTATTAATGTGGACTTTGACATTGAAAATGGAAATTTCAACGAATTAAAAAATAGAAATTTAACATTCTATAAAATTAATACTATGCTTTAAAACTGTTTCAATGTAACTAATAGGAATTTCAAACATCTTCAAACATTTTAAATAATCAATTGTACATGAATTTAAAAACATTACAAGAAAACATGCCTTTATTTTGGTTACATGTATGATAACCAGGTGAAAGTCCAATACAGTATATTCAAATTAAAAGTTGCTACCATTCCTAAATCATTAATCATTACACAATAGGTCAAATATAATACCACTAAAAAACCTAATCAAACCATTATAAGAAATGCACTCCTCACACATCTATAACACAACCATTTTACATTAAGATTATGTCATATTTTTGTGGGTGTTATTTGAATATTTGAGTGTGCGTTGAATGATGTGGACTAGAAAATAGGGCGGGTTGAAAATCATTATTTACTTTTCAGAGTCTAAAATCTTATTTACTTAAACGGGTTGATGATTTGACCGGCTCGAAGCTGACCCATCTGTTAAACGGATTACGTGTCTTGACATCTTTTCGCCCACACCGGAAATAACCTGTTTATCCTTAACCCAAGGTACTTGGTGATCTAAAACCCGTTTATCCTTAATCCAACCCCGTTTATTTTCATTTCGGTCTTATTTCGTGCTTCGTGTCATGTCGAGAAGTTTTCACCCTTATAACAAAGTTTATTTGCAACATCTTTACCAAAATTCGACGCTTCAGAACTAAAAGATTCCAAAAGCCATGGCAATTGCATGCCAAAAGCTTTGTCACACCAACTCTTTACCAAAATAAGATACCACAAACGCTTCAGAACTAAAAGATTCCACCGACGTATTCGTCGTGCGGTTGTTTCTCAGGTAAACACTTATGATGCTTGTAAACCTGATGAGATTTTATATTAGTTTTTTCATGTGTTTAAATGTGATATTGCCTTGTGAATCTCATGTTAACGATTATGATTTTTTTTTCTTGAATTACAGTTACGAGTACATCGTGACCGGTATACTCACCAGAACCAATGAAGAATATGAAGCTTATTGTCCTAGACTGGAAACTTTTAACTATAATTTTTATCATGCCGTTTTTTTTATGAATTTTGTTGTTGCAGGTTGATTGTGATTAGCTCTTTATGAGAGTAGCAACAGACTTGGTAAATATTAATTAAAGTATGTTGATTATTTTTATATACTTTTTTTTGAAATGTGTTTTCATGTAGTTTGATATATGAGTGGTGGATATTGGATCCACAATTGCCTATGTCAAAACACGAAACCCTTCCGGATGACAGGATTTCCAAAAAGAGTAAGTTACGAAAACTATAACTTGTAACTTACTCTTTTTGAAGATCCTGACATCCGAAAGGGTTTCGTGTTTGACATAGGCAATTGTGAATTCAATATCCACCACTCATCTATCAAAATGCATAAAAGACACATTTCAAAAAACAAGTACATAAAAATAATCAACATACGTTAAATAATATTTACCAAGTCTGTTGCTGCTCTCATAAAGAGCCAGTCACAATAAGCCATGCTGCAACAACACAATTCATAAAAAAAGCAGCATGATATAAATTATAGTTAAAAGTTTTCAATCTAGGACAATAAGCTACATATTCTTCATTAGTTCTAGAGAGTCTATACCGGTCACGGTTTACTCGTAACTGTAATTCAAGAAAATTATCATTAATCCTTAACATGAGATTCACAAGGAAATATCACATTTAAACACATGAACAAACTAATATCAATTATCACCAAGTTTACAAAGCATCAGAAGTGTTTACTTGAGAAACAACCGCACGACGAATACGTCAGTGGAATCTATGAGTTCTGTAACGTCTGTAGTATCTTATTTTGGTAAAGAGTTGGCGTGACAAACCTTTTGGCATACAATTGCCACGCTGTTAATGAAAATGCGTATGTTGACTGGTGCCAGACGGGGACCTTGAAGTTACCGGGCAGATTTTCCGGTAGGAAAATCCTGTGAGTCTATTGCCATTGGAGAAAAGTGAGTGAAGAAAGGTAGGAAGGTGTTTTGATTTGATTAAAGTGACTTTTGTAGGTGTGATATTTAATTTAGTAGGAAGGTGGGTAGGAAGTTGGTGTGGTATTTAATGTTTCTGGCATATTGTTCTATGTGGTCTTTTGATTTGTTTTGGCATCATACAAGACAACTGAGCTCATGAAACAAGGAGTGTACTGTGTTTAATAAGTCATTATATATATAATTAACACAAGAACTATTTACAAAAATTTACTAGTACAAAACTATGTGACCCCTTTTAACCCATAATCTAGCCCGCATATTTTTAAATTTTCCACGTATGGTTTTCCCATCCCCGCTCAAAATAGCGACTCAGCTGGCACAATGTGACCCATCTTGACCCATAATTTAGCCACATATTATTCCATATACGGTATCCAATTCCCACTAAATATCGCGAAGCGACTGGCAAAATGTGACCTGTTCTGAACCATAATCTAGCCGGCATATTTCCCATGTATTGTATCCAATCCCACTAAAAATCGCAAATCAGCTGGCACAATGTGACCCGTTTTGATCCATAATCTAGCCAGAATATATTTCCATGTATGCTATCCAATCTCCACTAAAATACGCGAGTGTATGGTAAAATCGAACCAAAGTGACTCAGTCGGTTCGAGTCGGTTCGTTTAGACGGTTTACAGGATCATGCACGACATGTAAATGGTCTAGTTAAACCTCAACCTTGAGTGATGACTTGCAGGTGCTTTTGTATCTATCTGTACACCAACTGATCGCCATAAAGCCCATGAACTGTACACCACCATAAAGCCCATGAATTGATCACCATAAAGCCCGTGAGTCATGACTTGCAGGTGCTTTTGTATCTGTACGCCAACCGTGAGCCATGACAGCGATACTATACCGTAAAACCCATGAATCTTCAATGCAAATCAGTAATGATGGAAACTTACTTGGTTTGAAAATCTTCAAGGTTTGAAAACCGAGTCAAAAACTCACCATGAAGATCTGAATAATCCAACTGATTTTGCTGCCACAAGCTAAGGCCACTAGCAATTACCCTTGAGCCATTCTGCAACAATGAAACTCCCTGCAACAATGAAAATCCCTCACCTATTCCATCTGGAAATTTTCTTTTCTTGTTAGTTTGTGTTGTATCATCTATCTCCATTGCATCACTATGAATGGTCATCATCTTTTGGGCCATTTGCTTTAGCAATAGACCTTCTTTAACAAGCAGCGCAAGCTCATTTGAAATAGGATTAGTTTGACATTAGCCACTTCCTTTTCAAAGAACACCTTAAACTCAGACATAAACCTTTCCTCATTTACATCAATTCCAGACTCCAAATCAAATGATAATGCTGCATCTCCTGGTACAGGTGACCCGAGAATCTTAATTCATTGCTTGTTATTACATTAGTTTAAACATGAAGGACTAAACATGTCATTTAGAAACTCCATAACCGAATGTTAGTTAAATCGGTTAGAAAAACATGAAGGGTTGCATCGGTTCACTTCATACCAATTCATACTCTATATATACATATGTATTTTGTAACGTTTAAAGGTTAATCAATATAGACATATTTTACTTATTCAATCATTCATACTTTGCAACTTAAACATATCGATCTAGTACAAGTTTGGGACAACAATTGGCATCAAGAGCAAGGAGTTATACACGAAACGATTTTTTGTTTTTTGCATAACACAAAACACAACGAGAAGCCAAAGAAAAAAGACGCAGGAAAAAGGAAGAACACATCGTTCTTTTCTTTAGCGAGGAACAAGTTTTGTTTTTTCTTTATCTTCCAAGGAAAACAAACAACGATTTGAATAAGAAAACGCGTAGAAAAGATAGTGCACAATCTAATTTACGTAGGGGTTGCAAACGTTTAACATCAAACGTTATTGGTGTCGTGGAAGAAGGAGACTTTGTGTAGTAAAGAAAACGAACCGGTTTGGAGAAGAAGAACACAAAGCAAAGCGTTGTTGATAAAGGAAAACGTATACGTAGTATCTAGGATACTTGAGAAGGAGCGTGTGGAGATTGTGTCGATTTTAACACAAAGAACAACAACAACGAAGCGCAGAAACTGAAAACCAAAAGTTTGGTTTGTTTCGCTGCAATAAAATCAAAAAACGAAGTGACTGTTTTTTTTTATTCAAGGGATTACCAAGGCGTGGTAACGAAGGTTTGTGTGAAGGGAACTTAGAGATTTCAACGTTACCGAAATCAAGGACAACACACAAAGGGCAACGTGTAGTGTGGTACTAGTTTTTTGTTTTGCTTGTGTCGAATACAAAACAATTCGACAACAACAAAAACAAAAATAAAGCCGAAGGTTTTTTTAGTCACAGTAAGCCATGCTGCAACAACACAATTCACAAAAAAAAGCAGCATGATATAAATTATAGTTAAAAGTTTTCAATCTAGGACAATAAGCTACATATTCTTCATTAGTTCTAGAGAGTCTATACCGGTCACGGTTTACTCGTAACTGTAATTCAAGAAAATTATCATTAATCCTTAACATGAGATTCACAAGGAAATATCACATTTAAACACATGAACAACCTAATATCAATTATCACCAAGTTTACAAAGCATCAGAAGTGTTTACTTGAGAAACAACAACAAGACGAATACGTCAGTGGAATCTTTGAGTTCTGTAACGTCTGTAGTATCTTATTTTGGTAAAGAGTTGGCGTGACAAACCTTTTGGCATACAATTGCCACGGCTGTTAATGAAAATGCGTAGATGTTGACTGGTGCCAGACGGGGACCTTGAAGTTACCGGGCAGATTTTCCGGTAGGAAAATCCGGTGAGTCTATTGCCATTGGAGAAAAGTGAGTGAAGAAAGGTAGGAAGGTGTTTTGATTTGATTAAAGTGACTTTTGTAGGTGTGATATTTAATTTAGTAGGAAGGTGGGTAGGAAGTTGGTGTGGTATTTAATGTTTCTGGCATATTGTTCTATGTGGTCTTTTGATTTGTTTTGGCATCATACAAGACAACTGAGCTCATGAAACAAGGAGTGTACTGTGTTTAATAAGTCATTATATAAACTAGGCGAGTACCCGTGCATAGCAACGGAATTCCTAGCGGCAAATAATTAACGATTTTGTGATATTGTGGTGAGTGTTTTGTGTAGCGTTCAAAATAGAATGTGAACCGATAAGATTGTAATTGCAAACGGTTGTACTACACAATAACTAACGTCTATAAAAAATTCTTAACATCTATCAAACAACATATAAAAAAATTTAATGAAACTGAAAGTAAAACATTGCATCAGTTATGAGATATCCCTCTAGACAATGCCACATAAGGCTGGCCATGCGAGAAAACATAGTCGGGCAAATAGACACCCACATTTGGAATTGTTTGGCCTTGAGCTTTATTAATAGTCATCGCACAACTAAGGCGAATAGGGAATTGTGTTCTCTTTAGTTTGAAAGGGAACATGTCTTCTTCAGATGGAGCAAGAGGAATTCTTGGCAAGAGCACTCTAACTCCAGCGTGGAAATTTGACTAAAACTATGTGAAAAAAACTCAAGTATTCAACATGACCAAAATTTTAACATTTATTCATTATTGGTGCTAATAATCAGGAAAATGTTTCTCACAGCTTTCCTTGAATTAGCATCTAGTTGATTCTCATATAACTATCTTGAAATACCATATACATTCAATTCATATCCTTGAAACAAAATCNACTCAAGTATTCAACATGACCAAAATTTTAACATTTATTCATTATTGGTGCTAATAATCAGGAAAATGTTTCTCACAGCTTTCCTTGAATTAGCATCTAGTTGATTCTCATATAACTATCTTGAAATACCATATACATTCAATTCATATCCTTGAAACAAAATCTATTATATGTGGCAAAACAAAAGCATAATTGGTGGTGATAATTTAATTGTTTTAGGGCCCGTTTGGTTTGTATCTTTCGGATTCAAGGAATGGTTTCATTTCAAAAATTCATTGTTTGGTTTAAGTTTTGGGGAATTAAAATGGGCCCATGAATGATAGATTCATTCATGGCTAATGAGCTATCTTTTACATATAAGTGGACCCCACATTCAAATTCCACTCACAATCTATAAATAAATTAATTATTAAAAAATAAAACTACCCCATTTTCTATTTAATCAATTATTTATCAACTATTAAAATAAACTTTTTACTAAAATATTATTTTTTTTCTATTACCTCATTTTCTTTCATTCTAAACCGAATCCAAATCCGAATCCGAATCCTTTTACGAACCAAACGGGCCCTTAATGTCTAAAACTCTAACCCACAGATCAAAAGTGCCTTTTGTGAAAAGTGGGCATGCCAATTTTCTTGAAGTGGAATGCTTTATGATCTATTTCAAGTTGTGTGACCGTGAGCTGAAGCGTTATGTATTAGACAACCCAAAGGTTGAATCATGGTTTAGCAATTGACAACTTAATGATGTATAACTGAATGCCTATAAACAAAATATAACAATGATACTTAAAAGTAGTTTGGTTTCCGACCGAAGTCCAAATATCTTAAGTGTTGTTTCACCAAGTGGTTAGTTTTTACTGCTTCCTCCATGTTGACACTTCATACAAACATACTCTTAAAAATAATATTACCAGCCAAATGTTGGTCCAAACATCCGGTCACCACTAAATAACATGTATAGTTAATTTCATATAGAGTCGTCTGATCTAGACGAATTAATGACTCAAAGGAGAACATTCACAGTCAGGAAGTCCGGAAGATACCGATAATAAGTTCAAGTCAATGAATACCATCTAACCTTTTTTCGGGACATGGAAATATTTCCTGAACCGATTTACTTGATTATGTCCAAAAATATCCAATTCCCTCAGTTTAATAACAAACTCATAATTATAAAGTTGAATAATACATAGAACTGTTTTTCATTGGTAAACATGACAAATTCTATTCATGTCTGACCTAACATCCAATATTTATCAATATCAACTGAAGTGTTATACCTTTTGTTGATTTTTTTCATCTCTCTTCAACTCGATATCTACAACTCCAGGTACATTGCTAAATTTCTGCTCAATCACCATTACTCCTATCGCAGTCCATCTGCAAAATAAGAAAGCAGTTTTACCCTTTTGCTTTTGACTTGCACTATTTTCATCTAAGAAGGCCTAAACATCTTTAGCGCATGAAAAATCCTTTAAATATTGTCTGGCATGTAACAGGCTTCAAGGGTAACTTTTGTTGAAGATCATCTCCATTGCATTCTTAACCTGCTGCTCACTACCATAAATGTTGACGGTTCTCTCCCATGCTTGCCCATCCACTGGAGGCATAGATGTATCCAGCTAGATAATAAAAGTTAGTAATACATGAAATCAGTTAACTTTTTTTTACTAAAATTCAAAAAACAAGATTATGACTCGTTGTTGTCTGACTAAGATAAGAACAAACCTATAACCATGTACCAGACTCCGCTTCAATTCTGGCGAGATTGGTACCATCGATTCCCAATAGATTGACAACCTTTATACATACACAACCAGTCAACCACAAACAATAATATTTTAGTATGCCAAAATAAAATTAAAGAGCTGATGGTTTTTAGTCCAAATAGGTTTATCACCTTAAGAAAAGGCATGTTCATATCTTTATGACAAATATCTAATGGCATTATAGCTGTTGGGACAAAGGACGCATCATATTTCTGCAAAGAACAAAGCCGCATTCAGCAAAACATAAAGCACATCAGACTTCCCAAAGTTAGCAAAACCTACAAATTGAGTTCGCAAACTATTTTCTAAAATAACAAAAAGAAGATTGATGATATTCTATTGGTACAAATCTAGAGGTGGATAGACAAGTGGGTTGGATTATGGGTCAAAACAGGTCAAGTGGAAGCCTATCACTTGTAGTACAGGTAAAATGATGGGTAGCAGTTGAGTTGACCAAAATACATTTTTGTTAATTTTTAACCATATTATATAAATACTAATATGTTAGTTATGATACAATAATGATCTAAATCGTCTAAAAATATATTAGGAGGTTGGTTGAATGCGTCAAAATCAGACTTTGGGTGCCTTTTAAGTTTCAACCCGTTCCCCTTCTAACTACTTTTATTGATTTAAAATGTTTGAGCTATAAGACAAGCCAAATTGACCGATATATATATTTAAATGGGTCGAAATGGCTATTTTTAAACAAAATTCATACTAATCTTGGATGTTGAAAGTAATGCATACAAAGTCAAAATGTTACAGAGTACTATTATTTTGGAGGGGTTATGAAAAACAAAGTGGACATGGTAGTAAGCTGACCTCTGTGATTGCATCCGTAATGAGCAATTCAGGGATTTTAACCTGATCAACTGTACCCAACAGTTTGAGATAAGCGTGGCGATGAGACCTGGCTGGTGTATCAGTAAATATTCCAATTGTAGCCCCTGAGACACTATATATGCTCATTAGCCTTGCATCTTGATTTCCTATAATATTAGGAACCTATGGATTGAGAAATAATAAAATATAATCAATATCCTGGTGACATGAAAAAGGAAAAGATGGAAATATTTTTTATACAAAATTCCAGTGTTGGGTGATAACGTACATCTTTGCTACGAATCCTTGATAATTCCCTTGTCACTCCTTCCACAGAACTTGGACCAACTGCATGCTGACCTAGTAACAGATTATATCTTTGTAGATCAAATACAATATAACAACAATGACTTCAAGCAACATCCTACTAAGAACGTCGAGCATTTCATCTATTTATGCTTATGGACTATCATCCAGCTAGACTAATATAGCAGAACTTACATAAATCCACTGCGTATAAGCTCACCTATTTTGTGAAATTAAAGCTATTGTCTAAATTAAGAAGCAAATCTCATATACATTTTATCGGACAGTACGTTAAAATGGACAGGACATCATCAGTCCAAAGCATCCATGACACAGCAAACACCTGTTTAACTCACTAATGAGATACCAAAGGTGACTTTAAGCCATGCTACAAAGAACATCGAGCATTCGTATCATGATACTTCATCAAAGCACATATTTACTAAAACAGAAAAGTTCATACAGATAGTTGTTGCATATCAGTCTAATATAACAGACAAATTCATTAATGCATTATATTAAACACTTATAATGCATAGATATTTATACATTTAAAGTAGTTAAAGTAAGTAGTTGTTCCAAACATCGTTTTTATAAAAATACACTTATTTAAAGCAAATAAAGTTCTTATAACTCTACCATTCATCGTAGCGATGAATACTCACACTAATTACCAAATTTTGAGTCATCACACTAATCATGAATTTATGACAGTGTCTATTCACCATTTTATGTTACTCATAACTTTCCTATACTTACCTTAATTCACTCGGATGTTACTGTGAATATTGTAAATCATAGCAAAGGAATAGGATGTGAATTTACATTTTGAGGAACAGAAGCGGAAGCACCTTGAGATATTAGGTTCAGTTCTAAGAAGTGGACTGCATTACTGGTCTCAAGGGTGTTTCTCTTTTAAGAACTACACTCCTTGACCTATACTATGATTCGGTAGTGATCCTATCGGCAGAAGGACTCTCACTCCAACCTAAAGTTTTTCATTTGGGGCATAAAGAATTTATTAAGAGCCAGACTCGAAAAGACATTCATAAGAGAATTTAATGACTTAATTCAGATACGACACTTATATGCGTGGATTTGGAGAGTAATAGAAATCGGGACCTTGTGGCAGAAAAAAAAACTTACACTATCAAAGCTGGTTATAAAAATCAGCATTGTAGTCATGCTTATTCATAAACCAAAAGTATAAGATTCTTTGTTTCACTTGCTCATTGCCGTTTTGTGCTTTCCTTAGTACATTTTGCAACAAAAGTGAGTCTCCATCTACAGAAAACCCATGACGACACACAAAGACAACCTGGTTCAAGAACATCATCAAAATTTCCAACAATTTTTCTTAGAAGGAACAGTATAATGATCCACTTGATACGAAGAAACACAAAATCCAAAAAATCTTTTACTAAAAAACCAAAGCAAAAAACAATCATTATTCATCAACACTATTTTAACCTTTTCATTCACAGACATTTTCACAAACACTTGGCACGCATAAACTAAAACAACAAAATCATACAAAGTTAAAACGAAAACAAAAAAAGTAATTATAATCCATAAATATTATATTATATCGGTACTTACCAATTGTTCGACATGAACACCGTAGAAATCACTGTCACAGTTATAGAACAAAAATCTTTTGTGTAGTGATTTTGAATCGGGCATATTTTTTAACAAGTGTTTTGATTTGCAATTATGGTAAGCTGTTTTGAATCGGTGATTAAGAGAGTGTGTAGAAGAAGATTGGAACTCCCATTTTAATCGGGTATCAGAATTCATTTGAAGGAGCAATTCAAAAGCGTAACTTATTATTTGGAGATGATTGTAAAATTAATTGATTGATTTTAACGGATGGGTTTGAATGATATCAATGCAGAGAAAGAGTATAGAAGAAGTTTCTGTATTCATTGGCAGGGGCAAAATGGGGATTGACTGAAATTTCAGTTTTCCACAATTCCACTTTGACCATTTCTCCATTATATGTAGTAAAGATAACTAGTTATAATACCCGCGCACGCGCGGGTTTTTTTTAAAAAATTTTGAATGATATATTTTTATTTATTAAAAAACAAATAATTTAATTTTTATTTTGTTTGATTTATGATTTTTAATTGTAGTTTTTTATGATTAAAGATAATCATTTAAATCTTATCTATATTTTTTGTATTTATCTTCTACTTGTATAGTATATCAACAAAACGAATTTAAAAACTTATAAATTAAATAATAATTAACATATT